>MCFK01003763.1:0-15113 GCA_003610855.1 Erysiphe neolycopersici | reverse complement strand
AGATACTTGCCATCGCTGTAGTAAACAGCGTGTCATTCGCCCCGCGGGAGGCTCTCTGGCAACTACCGAAAGGTAGTGTAGCCGTAGACGTTAAATGTATTCAAATCAAATCATTTAATCTTCGACATAGCTCGCATTGACTGGGACCGACGGATTAATTAATCATCACCCCCCTTTCAATAACACTAATTCGACAGTAGTTTTACCTGAGCGATGCGATAATAAACAATATAAGAGATATCCATTTACACATGAATAGTTAGAGAGAAAGGTACAAGTTGTCGTAAAATTCAGGACATTATTTAGAACTACGATTGATGGAATACATGCGTTGTATGTATTGTGTTATATGTTAAAGAATTCTATAATGCAATAAATAGGTTTAGTGCCATCGAGTTAGTAATTCATATTTTATATAATTTCTTTGCTGGTCCAGCTGGATATGAGAAATTCATGCAGATATAAATACTAGGGTGGCCATCTTTGACAGTATAAATTTTTACACCTTCCTCAAAGGATCTCTCGTTCGGAAATTTATCTACGCAAAAAATTTGTGATAATGTGAAATGCTGATGAGTAAAGCCGCATTAACAGACCTTACATAGCTGCTACTTTACTGAGGTGTTACTATGTCGTATATACCAAGCGCATATGGGTAGGAAAAGACTTCTAAGCCATACAAACTAAAATGAATGATCGTGTTGTGTGTGATGGTATATTTACTTTCTGTCAACAACGTTTAACCACAATTCTCAGTTTTACACCCACGTTAAACCGATTTGATTAAACTCCATCAGTTGAAGTTTTTATCAAGTGGGTTGTGTGTGTATCATCCGACATGTGTACAAATACAATTCTTAGTAACACCACAATTACTGTTGGCGATTTACTGAAAGGCATGAGGTATTAGCGAAAGCAATAATTCAGAGTAAAATGAAATCAAATCAAATTATTTTATCATTGAAGATTACTTAAGTTAAGAGTTCTACATCGTCGGTAGGACTCATGTAGAGAATGCTACGATACCGTGTATGGAAACTTATTCTATGGACAGATTAGGGTCAATCGAACATGGCTTTCTGAAATTCTCGGAAACTCCTCAAAGACGCAAATGTGTATTTTTAACAGATATTTGTCTCTTATCAGAATATGACTTTCATATAGTTATAGATAAATATTCAGATCGAAAAAAAAAAGATGACAGATGAAAAAAAACTTTCAATCTTTTCAAAAAATAAGTCTAAGTGGTCCTAATAGATGAACAATCAGCTTTTATTTCAATAAGAACACAAGCTTTAAGATCGTATCCGGGAATTATTCACGTCAGAATAAACAGATGAGTTACCACTATGGTCTGCGCTGCCCCAAAAATGAAGCTGAAAAAGGAGCGGCTACTTTGACCTCGATATCAATACATATGTGGAAAATTGTTTTTATTTCTTCATCCACCTTGGAGCAATGCACAAAAACGAATTGAAGGATTACGTGGAATCTTGTCATCTCTAAATTTCACCTATTTTAGATACGCGGTTTCTTTCACAACTGCTAACGCGTGCTTTTGTACCTAATTTATATTAATTTCCGACATTTCTATAAAAATCTGCCCGTCTTATAGTGCAATGGATTATTCACTTCAATACGTACCAACCCGCGTTGAAGACGCCACATAACTCCTGATGTCTTCTTATTTGAATATTAACATTATTTAGTCATATATATTTCACACCATACACAGTCAGAAACTCTGCACCAATTATCGACATGATTTCGTTACGGGTGCGCGGCGCAATAAATAAATTCCACTTGGCATCAAAATCCCGCTTTGTAGGTTGAAATCAATTGGTCAAAGTATGGCTTGATGATGCTGGAATTTTCCAAAGATTCAAATGGAGGCAGAATTCATATCAATGGTTTATATTTTTGGGACAGTAGCGGTTCAAAGAACTCGAGTTTGTTGCTTAGTCCTCTAACGTTCACGTTATATATCAAATGGGTAGTCTTTTCAACTACAAAGTGACCCTTTTTCTATTATGCTTACCTTCTTGAACTCAGATCCATACTCGATCTTTAATTTTTGTTGTCTCTTTCACTCTAGTTTGACTATCCGAACAAAGTATTTTCCACCAAACACTACTTCTCCGTTTGATTGCGGGTATAGTGTGTTGTTGTTTTCTTAATCCACTATGCTATCTTGGGTACTATTCAATGTCTTTGCTTTTTTCTTTTTTTCTCTTTTTTCCTCCTCTGCTATAGTCCGGACCCCAAAACATGTGGAGTCTAACACCTGGACTGTGGGCTCGCAAGCCACTTCTAGCCATACTATTTCAACAGCACTAGAAGAAAAAGATCAATTAATCGATACTAACACTGTGCCTGATGCTCTAAGTACTATTCCGACAGTCAATCGACTAGATGAATCAGTCTCGAGTGTGAAAAGTACTGTCTTAATTATCGCCCGAGATACGGCCTCGGCTTTCTCGGCGTCCTCGGGCCTAAATGGCTATGGTATTCCTCACGAAATCTTCGTTCTACCCAAAAATGGGGGTATCTTACCAGTTCTTAATGCAACAAGTACTCAGGGTAACTATGGGGCTATTTTTGTGCTTTCTGATGTTAGATATGACTATGGTGATACTCTGGGTATCCAAGTAAGTAAAGCATAAAAATAAATGCAAAATGTTAACAAGCACTTTAGAGTGCTCTCACTATCGATCAATGGACATCTATATTTGATTACCAAGTCAAATTTGGTGTTCGTCTCGTAAGAATAGATGCACTTCCTGCTGAGGAATTCGGTACTACTGCTAGCACCGTTGGTTGCTGCGAAAGTAGTGTTGAACAGCTAATAAGTATCTCTGATACTAGTTTATTTCCCAGCGCTGGGTTGAAAACGTAATTTTAACTTACATTTGCTTCAAACCATTATTCATGATCTAGAAAACTAATATTACTACTAGAAATGCTGGCGTTAGCACAAAAGGCTTATGGCATTATCCAACTACAATTACTAATAATTTGACTACATTCGAATTTGCTCAGTTTGCGCCAGCAGAATCATTCTCGGATGTTTCAACAGCTGCAGTGATCAACAGTTTCCCTGGCCGGCAACAAGTATGTATATTCTACGAAATATTAGTCAAATTTATCAAATATCTTCAGCATAAAAGTATACACAAAGCTAATAATTTTACAGATGGCATGGTTTATCGGGTTTTCCACTGAATGGAGTGCAACGTCGAACTTCCTTCAACATGCTTCAATTCATTGGGCAACAAGGGGATTGTGTGAGCTCTATTCACTAAGTTGATTAAAAAGATTAACAGCTGATGAAAAATTACAGACCTAGGCTATCGACGTTTAAATTTTAATACTCAAGGTTAGTTTCATATCTAAACGTTTTTGTTATTAAAACTAAGATACATGAAGTGGATGATTTGTTTCTCATATCTGATATCTATGATCCGGCCGGAACAACATTACAGATAATACCCTCTGATCTAGAGCAACATGTTTCATGGGCGGCAACTGTAAATGAAAGACTTCCTGTTGGAAGCGACTGGTTTATTGAGCTCGGCCATAATGGTAACGGAAACATTGAGGTATTTACAATTTCGCTCAATCGATGGATATCTTTTTTTTTTTTTTTCAAACAAATAAGCAATTAGAGAAGTAATTACTGATAATACAATAAAACGAGCCAGGCTGCTGCAAGTATCAGCAGTACTAGTTGTGGAATTGGACCTATAGAGTACAGTGAGCAAATTGAAACACCCGTGGAGTGGGTGAAACCCTTTGGGACAGGTGTAAATTTATGGCCCACTGTGCCGGTGGATTACCCATATGGAACAGAATGTACGAATATAGATGCATTGAAGGCATGGTTTTCGGATCCAAATAATTTAAACGCCTTTGCTCATGTTTCTCACACATTTACCCACGAGGATCAAAATAATGCTACATACCATGATGTTGCAAAGGAGATCAGCTGGAATAGAGCTTGGATGAATCAAGTCGGTATTGCCTCTGCATTAAGATATAGTGACCGAGGAATTATTCCACCAGCGATTACTGGGCTGCATAATGGTGATGCTCTCAAGGCATGGCATGATAATGGAATTATTAATGTTGTTGGTTAGTCAGAACAACATAAATTCATCATTTTCTATCTAACAAAAAATTCAGGAGACAATACAAGATCCACCTTATTGAATCATGTAAGTAGCTAGCTATAGGTAATTTAATTCTCTGACATAAGATTCAGGTAAACTCAATGTGGCCTTTAATTACCACAGTATCCGAAAATGGCTATGATGGTATTATAATTGTACCTCGATGGGCTACAAATATTTACTATAACTGTAATCTGCCCGAGTGTACCGTGTTGGAGTGGATAAACACTTCTACTGGAAGTGGAGATTTTGATACACTACTTGCAAATGAGGTTAGCTTGAGGATTTTTTTCGATCGTATCTTTTTGCTAAAAACGATTTATAGAAAGAAACAAATATTCGGAACCTACTTGCCCTACACCGTGACCCATTTATGTTTCACCAAGCAAATCTTGATTACGGAAATGCCGAAGAAATAGATATAAATGGAGTGACCCAGAAATTATCCTTATTTCAGGCATGGTTAGTGATTATTTTTTTTTGTCAGTCCTTTCGTCACCAATTCAACTTCTATAGTTTGGACTTTGAAACAAATACTCCCCGAAAAAAAAATACTAACATTGATACTAGGGTTGAAACAATGATTCAAGAATTAACACGTCTAGTCACTTGGCCAGTCATTTCACTTAAGCATGACGATATTGCGGCGGTCTTTATCGACAGGATGACACGAGATTTGTGCGAGCCGCAAATGAGTTGGAACACCGACTCTTCAAATACAATAATAGGAGTTACCATTACAACGAATAAAGAAAATATATGCAGCGCTAAGATTCCAGTGACTGTGCCAGGAGATGTCACCGATCTACAAGGACACTTAACGGAAAAAATTGGTTCTGACCCTCTAACAAGTAAGCATTTTATATAACTGAACTTTTTGAAAAAGAAAAACCAATGAACATACTAACATAATGATTTCGTATAGTTTGGGTGGGCCTATCAGGGTCACCTGTTTCATTCACATTCGTGTCGCCTATTCCATTGTGAAATATCTATCATATTTTATTTACAGTGAAAAAATAAAATAGTGGGGGGATCTTTCAGAATAATCCAATAGAACCCACGTAGAATTTGATAGGCAGCAACACAAAACCTATATGAAGTAAGACTTCAGACTGAGTAAATCTTTTTAGAAAAACACGATTTGTTTAAACCAAACTACATTCTTTTTAATGAATATTTCTAACCTGCAAGTTGTAAAGAATGAGAGAAACGTTAATTCATAAATATATAAATAGTAATACTGAAATATTATGATCTTATCTATAACGTAAATATTTGTTAACTTATAACGGTAATAGCATTTTTATTCTACAAATTTAACACGAAAAGATTCTCAATAAACTAAATTCTTTTTAAAAAAAAATAGGGTGGGTTTATTTAGATGAAATTTATTCATTTTTTGTAATTTAAACTAAATCAAGTGTCAGGCAAACAACGAACGGTTATTGAGACAAGCAATTAGTGTGGCAGCATTTTATGAGTTATTAAAACAAAAGATATCTATCCCATTCTCTCCCTCCTTTTTCCTTTTTTTTTTTTTTTTCATTTAATTTCTACCTCACTTCAATATATCACCTCCAATCCGACACGTGCTCCTTCCTGCTTCTAAAAAATTAACGGGATTGGTAACGATTAATGGATAGTGAGAAAATTAATTATTTTCAGATAAAGAAAAAAAAAATTAATAAATAATAATTCTGCTTCATTGCGTACGTACCTTATTACATACATACATACATTACAACACATGACGGACGAGATACGGGTAGGTATATGAAAAAAAAAAAAAAAAAACTAATCTCTCCCCCCCCCCCCCCAAATAAAAAACAGATAATACGGCAAAGATATATTGAGAAGGGATGAGGGAATGGAAAGAGAGAAAAGAAAAGAAAGGCTTAATATGAAAATATTCCGAATTTAAATCTTTTCTTTTTCATTTATGATTATAGGAAAAAAACAAACAAACAACGAAAAAAAAAAAAAAATAGACGGACGGCACGGCACGGCACGGCTTATGATGATAGAAAAAAAAAAAAAAAATTGGAGCGGGTAGGTATAGTGAATAGGGAAATTATATGATTTTTTTTTTTTTAAATTCTTATTACTAATTATTTCTAATTAGTTATTTGAATAGAAAAAAAAAAGGGATAGGGGGGGGGTATTTATTTATTTATTTATTTATTTTTTTATTATTATTGAAATAATAGATGAAAGATGATAATTGCTTCGGATAGAAGATAAAAAAAAAATTTCATGCGAGGAAACGTGACAGATTTTTTTTATTTTATTTATTTACTTATTTATATAGATAGATAGATCTGAGCCACAGATAAAGAGAGAAGATGTTCCTTAAGTCTATGCACCTACGGCAAGGGAAGAGGATATATTTAAATGTGTGTAAAAAAAAAACAGTGAAAGAAAGAAAGAATCAATTTAATAATGGTTTATAGATGTTGCTATCGAGTTCATTGACAAGCGTAATTAATTTTCCTTGTAACAAATGTGTAATTTATTTTTTTTTTGAAAAAAAAATAATAAATAAAATAAAACATAAGATAAAACATAAGATAAAAAGATCTTATGGTTTTTTTGAATTAGTTCTTACTTAGAATATCTTTTCTAGGCTGTTACTCAAAATGTGGATGGCTCCGTCATCTCGAATTTGTCATTTTTTCAATCAAAGAAATAAAAAATTCTGGTGTTTTCTAATTACTTTATTGCTCGGTACTTTGATCGTCTTTGCCATTGGGCTCAGTGCACTTTTGGCTCAAAGAGAGAAGAATTTAAGATCATCCCTTTCACGAGGTAACTTTTGGCGACCTACAGTGGGCACAGGTTGGCAGATTGTCCTTAATAGCACGCTTACGAATCAAAACTTTGATGCTCCAGTTTATGATATTGACCTCTTTCTTAACAATGCAGGAATAATTGCCGGTCTTCATGTTACTAACCGAAAAGTCATTTGTTACTTTTCCGCCGGCTCCTTTGAACCATTTCGACCCGACTCAAGTAGATTTCATGCCAGAGATAAGGGTTTTCAACTTGACGGATGGCCGGATGAGTTCTGGCTAGATACAAACTCAAGAAATGTCCGAGAAATTATGAAAAATCGCTTAAAACGAGCTGCTCGTATTGGTTGTGATGGGGTAGATCCTGACAATATAGACGCATTTGACAATTCCAATGGTTTAGGTCTTGAGACTACTCACGCTATCAACTACCTTCACTTCCTTGCCAGAGAGGCACATCGTCTAAATTTATCAATCGGGCTAAAAAATGCTGGCGCTATCGTGACTGATGTGCTAGATATCATGGAGTGGGAGCTTAACGAGCAGTGTTTGCAATTTGGGGAGTGCGAAAAATTTCGGCCATTTGTAGATGTGGGGAAGCCTGTTTTCCATATCGAATATACAGAGAATATACAAAACATCAGCTTGACATCCAGTGACTATTGTGGAGATGTAAGAGCTCGAGGATTTTCGACCGTCTTAAAGCATATGCAGTTGGATGACTGGGCCTTGAACTGTTAAGACTTATTTTGGCGCCGAATGATTTTATAGCATCTCATATATAATGAGACGAGAAATTTTTATTCCACAACTCTTGGAATAGTTAAAAAGTAACCCTTTTTGTAGAATTCAACGCGTTAAATTCCTATGAAATTCTTATTTTTCTCTTCTAAACTTCGGTGGCCTTTATAAACTCTACAGATGTAAAAATGCAAAGTCCTTAACAAGTTAATTAAAATATCAGCATGTCTCACAGCTAGAGTATCTATGGGGTTTTAACTCGTGAATTATCATATCCGAGAGATTTCTATCAAGCACAAGCAGGTATGTACAAAATCTTCACCTAAATTTGACTTGACTGAAAAAACAGTCATAAGTTTCTTCTAATTTGGTTAATTTAGCTCACTATCCTTCAAGTGGCACTGTCCTATAGATCTTTTTGAAAAAATTTCATAGCCAGTGCTAAGATTCTATCGTGGACTGAGATAATTTAACGGCAAACACCTCGATGTACTGATGATAGAATATTTGAGGCATTTGGATGGGATATAGGTATTAATGAGCTTATAGGAATATCTCTCTCATTTATAAGCACGAGGCAAAGGACTGTTCTGTGGTGTTTCTCAGAGAGCCAAAAGTAAAACATATCGATCAGCCTAGATTTTTATGTAATTACTTTGCTACCAATTGCGACTTTCTAGAGCCACTGAAATAAAAGCCCTGCGAGTGTAAGCGAGTAAGACCGTATTTGATATTGTATTATGTGACCTGCCATACAAGTATCTCCTCCTGGAAAGATGGGACATTTATCTCTGTCTGCTTTTAGATTCTACTTGTCAGCTCCAACCGAAGCATAATCTTCTTTGAAATATTGTAAATTCAAACCAAATTGTGACAAAACTCGTTTAGACGCGAAAATTTAAGTATACTGTTGATTACAAGTAAATAATTTGTAGAATAATTGTATTTATGAAAACGGAAGTTGCAGTTGACGAAGACGGCAAATTGTAAAAATAGACTTAATAGCGACGTGAAATTCTGTAATCGGAATAAAAATATTTTTACTATTAATGGAAAACTATTGAAAACATACCTGTTGAATTATATTACCACGAGGATCTATTTGAAAATAGAAAAGCGACAATGTTATGATATAAGGATGCAAAATCAAGCTTTTCCGAATAGAGCGTTTAACAAGTGACGTTAGACATATGCCTATATCACTAAATACATTCTCTGCCTATTATGAGTGCGAATGACCTCTAAAAATTAAGGCACATTTTAGGAATATTGATGCCCTGATACTCTTCTGTACATAAAGTACAGCTAAAAAACAATTAATTAGTATCCACATAAAGCCCCCTTCTTAATGAAAATGACTCCTTGCCTTGCTTTGAAGATGGAAGTCCTCGATTAACAGTCGATTGGTATGGCGTAAGAGTTTGTGAACCATTATTACAACTCGTAGCGAAGATAATAAATCTTTGAGTAGAATATAATAAAGACCGCATTAGAAAGTCGAATACAGTTCAGTTTAGTAATCGGCGGTCTTCAGTACCTTGCAAGCGATTAATCACTCAATGCTTTTTCATAAAAAGACGTAATCGAAGTATATCTACATCGCTTGTTTTAACTGAGGTACATCTCAAGATGGATAGATCTAGACAATTCCTTTACCACAAGATCGGAATCTGTTGCATAAGAAGCCTTCAAAGACGCAATGGACTTCTCAATTAAATCGGTCAGTCCATTTTTGGCTTATTCATAATGATAATCCTGAAAGCAAAGCTACTTATTTTATCATCAGCTGTAGTATATTTATTTATAAAAAAGCAATATATTTTTTATTTTCTGGAACTTATCATGTATTCCAATGAGTAAAATTAATACCCAAAAAGCCAGTCAGACTGAGTCACATCAAAGTTCCAAACACTCAATAATCGATATTAAAAACCTAAAAGCTTTACCATGGATCGAGTAGAAGCATTTTAACTAGAAAGAAATAGTTTTCCTCGGATAAAGATGTAAAAAAGGGAGTACGACGGTCATTTATATCCTCTTCGCTAGTTAGCTAATTGATCCCTTGATAAAGGAAAAAGCACCGTTGACAACTTAGTTAACTTCTGACCCCATATCGGAGCAAACAAAATGCTAAAACACGATGTGAGAGGTCTATGCTGTCAAGAGATGTTTCTAGGTGTCTTTTTATATTTAAAGCCTTTTTTGGCCCAGCCCACCATTCATTCCAATCAAGTGGAACAAATATGAGATACATAGAGTGTATCTAGACTCCCCCGTCTATAACAACATTTATCTAGATCCTGGTATTGGATGGAGGGGCGTTCATGGTAGCCCATAGGCGACGGAGTGATGAAAAATTTAGGTGGTAACCTGCCAGGTAATTAATTGAGAAGAACCCCAAACTATAGTTCGATGGACAGCCACAGTTTCTCCCTAAAAGTCCATTCTGATCATCGATGTCGATAGTCTATCTATATTGGAGTTTGTGCTATCAGATTCATAGAGCCGTTTGCTTTGTACCCCTAATATAAATTGTAGATAACTTCGTTGAGCTAAATGCTGAGGGAATTGCAAAGCTCAGCCTCTCAAGATGCGCAGAATCAGCCGTTTAGATACGTGATCTTCATAAAGATATGTGCTATAAAAAGATATCAATCAACATGCAGAAGCTTTTTCTTGATTTGGTGGCCGAACGTCCGCAATTAATTTTATTTGAAAATTAGATTATCACTTATTTTGTCGAATTTCCCCTGAAACCTCTGTATTTTTCTCCACACTGATCTTTCAACATTATGTAATAATTTCATAGCTTCTAACTGGCCAAAAAGGACAAGGTAATTGTAATTGCTGGGGCAAGTTCATGGGACCATTGCTATAGCAATTAATGTTCTAATATCTGTAAACAGAGGTTAAAAAAAGGCAACCAACCCTTCAAGGTTCCTTAAATACTATGTCTACAAATAAAAGATAACTTTTACATACTCATACACCTTGACGTTTGAAATAATTCAATACCTAAAATCAATCAAATAAAAAATTAATCAAAGTAATTCAGAGCATTGATCTTGATATAATTTTTTGGTTCACCTACTAGCAGTCTAAAAATTATATTCCTATCAAAACACTAATTCGACTATTATCTTAACATGGATCAGAATGTATACGTCTTCTATCTACCTAACCTTAGTTCGATTCTTGGATCTCGAAGCTGCAATTGTTGCCTGTTGTAATGCTGCAGCTGAACATGGATATGGCTTACGTTTATCCACTTGAACAATCATTAGTCAAGGCGCAAATTTGCTCTTTTATTTATTCTCACTTAATGAATGAGTTATTATGAAAGTCGTTTACTTTGCTGAAAAGGATTGGGAATTCAATGATCAGGATCCTGTTGTGAGAAATGGAGAAAGTTGTAGTCTACAGAGATAGTATCTTCTTAAGAATGGGATATCAGTAAGAAATTTACATGTTTCAGTCAATATAACTTACATATTGTCAAGTGAAACTTTTGCCTCTCCTAATAACACACACATGCTTTATATTTTATTAACTCAGTCTGGTTGCTTATTTCTCAGCGGCATCCTTAACAAATAAGCGCCATTCATTCCAAAATCGGGTGTAGCATTCGTGCGAAAGTCCCGTGATGAATATAGTTTTTGAGAACGCACTTTTATAAAGATAATTCCAACCAGGCATTAGTTATGTTGTGTTTAGCAAAAATTCTAACTGAAGATTAAATTTATCAAGAATCGAGGTTGATAAATTAGAGGAAAAAAATAAATAAAAGAAAACTTACCATATGCTCTGTATTACTTTCTTTCTAGCTTCTCCGGGAAATATCTCATTTGGTGATGTCAGACTGTGAATGATACATGCGATAGCATCACGACTAACGTTGGCAGCTTTTTGAAATGTCTTTACAGTCACAAGAAGGTCATTGTTGTATTTCTGTTGATATTTCGAATATGAATCCTCAAAAATAACTGCAATACTACAGTATGACATGTAACGCGGGTCGGGAAGAGCTCCTGGATTGTGGATAATCTGTAAGATATGAACTATCTACTTACACTAACCTGCTTCATTTATGATTTAAAATGAGAAAGGAATGAAATTGGACAAGCAATCAATGATTGATATGAGTGGATGCAAAACTTTCAGACATGAAATAAGATGAGCAAGAATTCAGATACAGATAATCTTACCAGAGCATCTGGTCCAAAATTTTCCTCTGACCGGATGAAAGAAGAGAGTTCTCCAAGAAAGAATGCTCCAGAATTATTGTACTGAGTCACCGTCTCATCTAAAAAAATGCCTTTTACTCCAAGACCTGGGGCTGAACTCGGATACTTAGACCAATTAGAATAAATTGCCACGTCACTTAAAGCAAAACGGAGTTCGCGCTGGGCCCAATTCGTTGAAACGTAGCCAACAGTCTTCACATTGACATATGAATTAAGCCTGAGAATTTCCCGCTTATAGTTATGATCAGGAAGAAGAATAGCATTATGATCATGTTCTCCATCTTTTTTATAATCAAGACCACCTGGACCGTTATTAGGATTCACAATAATAATAAAAGTAATGTCATGATATTTTTGAACTCTGATTTCCGACAGTATCGCCTTGTCAGTAAAAGCCTGAATGGAAAACAAAAATAAAATAAGACTGGGTTGCTAACGCTCTAAATAAAGGGTTCCATGCACCCGGACTTGGGTAGATATAAAGGGGAACGAGAATATTATTTGATTGTACCGATGACGGTGAAGCCACTTTGTTATTTCCTGACATGGTTTTTGAGGAAGTTGGAACAAACCAATGCACTTTTTTCTTAACAGCGAAGGAGCTGCCGTTATTGTTTTTATTATATGAATACCCCCCCAAAAAAGAAAATGAGTCCAAACTTGAGGACGAAGAATATTAAGCCAGCCGTCAAAGATCTTACGTTATCCATAAAGTTACGTCAACTTAATTGAGCTTCGAAATTTGACAAGGGTGAGATGACAACAATTTCAGGACGTTTAAATTAAACCAAACCTTTTGACAGGTAAAAAAACAGCCTTTAAGGAACAAAATATAAATCATTTGAATAACAAGGGTGGCTTCAGTATGATATCAGCCAAGTCCTTGTCTTTTATTTGTCTCTTTCACCTCTCTATGACTTTAGGATGCCACGTTCTTATAATTACAAGATGAAGATAAGGAGTTGGAGAGCTTAAAGTTTCAATTCTACTGATAAGAGGTTGTACGATCTTTGTGAAAGCGACTGTAAGAACGCGTACTATCATCCATCCACTTGCTTACTTAATCACTTAACTAATGGCCCGAGCGTCTCTCGAGAGCATGGATAGCAAGCATTCTATACTGCTGATGGCCTCGAAGCCATCACAAGGAACTAAGAGAAGTTGCAATATGAATAAACGTAGGACAAGACGGGCTAGCAACGAAAAATATATTATTTTTAGGGAGAAAAAAAAAATGAATCAATCTATTGATACAAAGAAGGGTCAGTTGAGTAAGTCACATAGTGTATTTGTCAAATCTCATGGCCAAAGTTACGAATACTGGTTACTAAAAAAAGACCGGAGCTTACCTTTCTAATATTCTATACTTTGTAAAGAATATTTCACATCAGATAGAAGAAATGATGCTGTGGCTAAATGTTCTTCAAGCTGCGCTTTTAAATGTGGTTTCTCTTTTGAAAGTTTTGGTTAGAATGGTCGACATGGACTCCTCAGATTCAGAAGTTTCCAGTTCACAGCTCTCTGGTTGCAATCCAAATTCAAGCCCATTATCCGAACTTTATTTATCGCCCACACGTCAAAACAGTTCCGAGGAAAATTTTAGGCCAGTTTATTTTCCGGAAGATAAATTTATTGCAGTTATTGGGGGACTTGGATACATAGGAAGTCACACATGTTTAGAGCTATTAAGAGCAGGATATAATGTTCTTATCATCGATAATTTGAGCAACTCATTCGACACTACCCAAGATCAGATTCTCTATTTAGCCAGACAGTATCATAATGCAAGGGGACAAAAGGTGCCTCAATTGAAATTTTATGAGGCCGACTATAGAGATGAAATAAAAATCAAAAAAATTCTAAGCGATTATATTTCGCCAGACTTAAGAACACCAGACATGGTTCCGGTGCCCAAGTCGAAGATATTAGGTGTTATTCATTTTGCAGCCTACAAATCTGTAGTAGAAAGTATTAAATACCCACTGAAATATTATGATAACAATGTCGCTGGTCTTGTTAAGTTTTGTATCATATTAAACGAATTTAATATAAAGACATTTATCTTCTCGTCTTCAGCTACAGTTTATGGAAGCAAAGCGAACTCTGAAGTTCTCCTGCGTGAAGAACATTGTGTACACCAAACTGAATCATATTATGACCAGTTTGGAATTTTTAGAACAAGTGAACCAGGGTGTACTGGTCTCACCAACCCATATGGAAGATCAAAATGGATGTCGGAGGCTATTCTTTCAGATATTGCGACAGCAGATAGGAATTGGGCCATAACAGCTCTTCGGTACTTCAATCCTATTGGCTGCGACGGGTCCGGATTACTTGGTGAAGATCCACGCGGAGTCCCGACAAATCTAATGCCTGTAGTAATGCGAGTCTTATCTGGACAGATACCTGGTATTAATATCTTTGGAGTTGACTATCCTAACACTCACGATGGAACCGCAGTGCGTGATTATATCCATGTGACTGACTTGGCTCGTGGGCACATATCAGCACTTGAGTCCGCTATCGAGAGAAAAGGTTTCAGAACCTACAACCTGGGAAGTGGTATTGGCTATTCTGTACGTGACATAATTGAAGCTGTCGAAAAGGTCTTCTGTTGCAAAATCCCAACCCAATTCGCACCCAGACGTGAAGGCGACGTGGAAATGTCCGTAGCACTGCCTAAAAGGGCTGAAGATGAACTGAAGTGGAAAACAGAGAAGTCGCTGAATGACGCTTGTAAAGATCTCATGAGCTTCATCAGCTTGAGAAAGATAGTAAACCCTTAATGTTCCAACATTAAATTATTGTGAGGCAGAAGACATATACTAATAAGGTAGAGAAGTAAAAGAAAATTTAATATAAACTTGTAAATAATGGTAAACTGCGATTTCATCATGTACATGTGAATTTTTTTAGTAACTAGTATGAGGCTACAAGAAAAATTAAGTTAAACTTAAAAATTATTTAACTTATTAGCTAAATTATTTATTTTTGTGTTTAGATGTTTTATAATGTTATGTTTTTTTTTAAAAAAAAAGGTATTAATTACAGCAATGGTACAGTACAGTATTCACCAAGTGTTCTGCTCTGTTGTTTTTAGGGGTGGTGAGGGGGCCCCTTTATTAAACCTGGGGAAAAATGAGTTTGGAACAAGAAGTGATGAATTA
>MCFK01003757.1:0-10452 GCA_003610855.1 Erysiphe neolycopersici | reverse complement strand
AAAAAAAAAAAAAAAAAGGGTATGAAGTGAAAATATATGATTGATTGATTGATTGACCTGCTTGCTTAGTTAGATGAAAGACCTGTTACCTCCACGTATTTTTCCTCACTATCTTAATACTTCTACTAAGCCTCTGAGTGTCCAAGAATTTTTTTTTTTTTTTTTAANNAAAAAATAAAAAAAAAATAAATAGGTAGTACCTAAATGGAGGAACGATAAACTTCGATAATGGAATTCTGGAAACAATTAAAAATATCCTGCAAGTAAAAACGCTACTTACTATTGTGTAGAAACGACGTTATGAATTCAAACAAATATAGAATATTTTTCCCCCCCCCCCCCGGATGATATTGAAGATATATACAACTTCACATTTCTCACTTGAATAGTAATCCTAACCATGGAGCATACATACATAGCTAATGGGGTGAGAAAATTTTACTTAGAAAAATAGATTCGGGATCTAATCATTCGATCTAAGCCGGTTGCGAAAGTGAAGGTTAGAGTTAGAACATAGATTTTTGGTCGAGGTGCAGTACGTTGCTCATATACTTCAAGTGTCTTTCTTACTTGTATAACGATTATACTAAAATAGTTTCTTTGTCGCATCAGTTTGTTAAAATTTTGCATCTACTATTCCTACACCAAAAGATAACGGCACTAGATTAGATGAATAAATAAATAAAAATATATATGTAAAACCAAATTGTACATATTTATAATAAATAAATATTTTGTGTGAATGTGCCTCACCCAATAGTCGTAATTAGTTTAGTACTTATTTACTAAATCTCAACATGAGCATCTTCTTTCTTCCCAAACGCCCAGCCCATCCAGCTAGATCTTTTCGCCAATTTTGCTGCTGCCTCTTCTGCTCGGCGTGTGGCTTCTGATTGACCACTTTCCTGTAATAATCGAAGTGGTCTAGGTTTGTTTCCTGCAAAGGTCGTTGCTTTTTCTAACCGTGGCGGCGAATTATTTGAATGTGTACTGAAGTCACCAGCTTCGCTACTATTACTACTACTTTCACTGATCGTACCAGGAAAATTACCTGAAACACTAGATTGACTAAGAGATGGGATTCGTTGACCATTGTTTTGATTACCAACAGGTGTTGAAGGATGACGTGGAGAATGACCACCATGAAGGGGAGGGGATGTTGGTCCATTACGAATCATTTGACTCACAGCAATAGACGCACTGCCAGTAAATTGTTCGCTGTGAGGTCGAATGTTGCGATGATTATTTGGACGGTGAAGATTAAAAGGAATGCTAGGCGCAGTTTCTAGATCAGTCACAAGGGAATGACTATAACTAGATGAGGGCATGAAGGATTGAGGTCTTGGCCGGCGAGTACCACTCATAGTTATTGTCTTAGCGCGTTTCAGAACAGAGGTATCACTACTTTCTCTAGGTGGAACTGGGAGATCTTTATCCAATAGATTTAATACAATGTCCCGAAGTTGACCGCCACCCACGTTGTCAGATTCTGCAGCCTTGATCTCGGATTCTGCAACTTTGGCCTCGGATTCTGCAACCTTGATCTTGGATTCCGCAACCATGGCCTCGGACTTTGCAATCTTGATCTCGAATTCTGAAATCTTGATCTGAGATTCTGCCAGTTCCATTCTTAGAGATTCGATTAATCTGTCTTTCTGTAGTAGTAATTTGGAATTGTTCATTGAGTCACTGCGGTTTAGTCCAGATGAAGAAGTGAATTGCCCATTATCAAGATTAGGAGTAGTGTTATTAGCTGTTGAATGTTAGTATTTAGAACCCAATCAAAAGATCATATAGCAGGAAAGGACGAACAGCGCCTGTTAGTTCGACAATCTTCATCTCCATTTGCTGCCGAATTCTGATTATCTTTTAGTCGTTGGATTATTGTTTGCATTTCTTGTTGTCGATTGGAAGCCTCTTCTCTCTCTTTATTTACAGAAACTTTTTCCGCTTCGTATATGGCCTCTAATTCTCTTTTTGACCGTATAGCTTCACGCTTTTCATTTTCTAATATTTCTATTCGTTCCTCATTCTCATGTACTTTCTCCTCAAGATTTGATTTCTCCTTAAGAGTTTCCTCGAGTCGCAACTGTAAAGCTTGAATCTGTTTTTGGCTTTCAATTGCTAATTCTTCACTTTTTCGGAGACGTTCCTTTAAATCGTCTGTAAGTTCAGCATTCACAAATTTTGACTCATCGTCTGCTTCGGAATTTGCTGTAATCTGATATGATTTGGCAGTTCCCGTGCCTTGTCGTGGGAAACTTGCCCGACTCGAGGCCGGAGTAGAGCCTCTTAGAGATCGACTTCGCGTGGCGATACTTCCAGTATTAGTAGTAGAAGGTGTTGAGCGGATAGGATTTCGATTAGGTGATGCTATTGACGATTCTCTTAAGATTTGTCGGCTTTCAGAGTTTGCAACAAGTGGTTTCTTGGTGGCAGCTGACATTGTAGTGGAATTGTATTGTGCGAGTTAATAAACACTTGTAAATGGTGAGAATGGCCGTAAACTTATCGACCAGACGGCCTAAGTCACTGACTGGTCTGACCGAAGAGGGGGCAAGAACTAGAACTTGCCCAGAAGTGTTTTGTTTGTTGTTGGCACGAACTAGTCAAATTTTATGATGATGAGTCTGTTCTTTCTCTGATGGTGTTTACATGGATACTTATCGAGATCCTGTTACAAGAAACTAGCAGGCTGCTAGCGCCTGAACCCGCGTTGCTCTAATATAGAGTCGCCAAGAGAATTCAGGGGTGGGGTGGGGGAAGGGTTCGATCTCGGATTACTTTCGTAATTTGCTTTGGTAAACAGAACGAACAATTAATCAATCACCCACTCACTCATGGATCTATAATATCGACAATGCTATTTATTCATGGGCGAAAGTTTTCTCTCTTTCTTTGAGAGTGAGAGTATAATAAAAAAAATACTCTGCGTCTTTTGAGACGTATTGTCTATCCAGGCGCGGGGTTTGCCCCCCGCCCGACCCTGAACTGCTGAAACGTTGTACCGACGTTGTGTACCAAATCCCGTTGTTGTGCACATTTGGTGGGTGCCTATTTTTGGTATTCAAGGGTCCTATATAAGAATGATGAATAATCAGTGTAATCGTTAATTAATACTTAATATGTCTGTCTGCCTGCCTTCCTGCCATTAAACGATGACATTTCTACTCCTCTTGGTCCTGCTGCTTCATTGATCACTTAACTCTACTGCTGCACATTTACTTACTACGTTGTAAGGGATGTCAAGGCTTGTCATTACGAGACGGCATTAAACTAGCATGTTAGAGGATTGGCAAATGGAATGGAATGGATGGATGGAAACTACTGGGATAAAGGAGGAACAGATTCAAATGGCCATTTACGGTTCGTCAAGCAACAAGCTACTTCAAAATTACTGATCATGCTCAAAGATATAGATAGCCACGTGATCTGATTGGCACACTAGTAAATGATGGATGACACCTGGCCCCACCACCTCAGGCAGGCAGGCACTTATTCTTTTGATAACTCGCGTGACCCAACATATTTCATATTTTTGAAATTAAATAGCGCTTAATACTAAATGCTCGCTCAGTACTTGGGAATCTAAGAGTAGTATCAGTAGCTGAGCTTTTATCACTCGAGTAAGGGAGAGTCGATTGCAAAAAAATGAAGATGGTTAAGATTAAGAGGATTCGATGATGGCGCGTCAGTATCTGGGACCCTATTCCTCCGCTTCTGATAATTACGATAAAATCTCGCTTCTTGTTTTGCCGATTTTTGAAAATTCGAATCAACCAGCCCTATTGTGTGCATAAAATATGGAATAACTGTGGCTGGCTTTTATGAAGCATAACTCGAAGTTAATCCCTCAGCCTGTGCAATGTCTACTACAACTCGTCTATCTTCCGTCCTCATCTGAGATAAAGAAATATGGAATACCAGCTCGGGTTTCTAAGGACGTTTCATTTTACATATTTCAATAATGATTGACTGAGATTTTTTTTTATCCAATGAATTGAACCATTAGAAAGCCCTATCTTATACTCCCTTAGATCTAGTCACCCATCCACCAAGCATCCTTTGTTTTGCAAATTGAACCAATATTGAAGATACTGACTTAATCTTAGATTAAAAACGAGTCTCCTACATTCCGTCTTTCTTGCCTGCTCACGGGAAAACATTCAAATGACCTCGAAAGTTATTGTGATAAGGTGTACGGGAAATGAGTAGATAAGCACAACAATGCTAGGACGAGTATAAAAAGCTCACTTTTATAAAGCAATTTTGTTACGAGTTTAGATTCAATGTAATACAACAAATGCTTTTACTAAATCAACAGCTACATATCATTCCCTAAAATGATATTCAATTCTCAAATTCTTACTTCTGGAATATCAAAACCTACATTGAATATTAGATTATGGCTTTTTCAGATACAATAGAGCCGGTCAGACTTCACACAAGTGTCCCGAAGCACAGTTGCTTAACAAAAAGTTGTTTCTTGATTTATGACGTTGTCTTTCAAAAATTGAAACTCGCTTTCTGTCTTCCTGCCACATTTCAAGAACTGGGGCCGTTATGAACAAGCGTTTCAGAGTGTCAGAATAATTCTGATGATGATTAGTCCAACAGAATTTTGTACCATTTTTCGTTCAAATGTACAAAGGAGCGGCCATTGAAGCAAAATCTTTTATATAACCTCGGTAGAAGTTTAAGTATCACAGGTTACTTCGAACTTCTACCACGTTGTTAGGCGCCTCCCACGAAGATATAGCCTGAATTTTTTTTTTCTGGGTCCACCTTGATATCTTCATCCACATTGACAATGAATCCCAAGTATTTGATTTCTTTAGATGCAAATGCGCATTATTTTGGTCTAAACGAAGGCAAGCCTTTAAGAGACGTTCTAAAATTTGATTCACTTTAGTCCAGTGTTGTTTTATATCCCCCACAGTAAATATTATAATATCATTCAAATCAGCTGAGTAAGTCACTCACAGCAAATCGCCAAGAACCAAATTAATCCATCTCTGGAAAGCTGCTGGCGCTCCAGCTAGCCCGAAAGGGGTATCTAACCACTCGAAAGAACCAAAGCGGGTACGAATCACGGATTTCCCCTTGTCACCCTGATACCATTCGCAATGTCTCTTGAATTAGCGAGATTGGACATCTGTCGCGCTCAGTAATGGTATTTAACCCTCTGTAATCGACACAAAAGCGAAGGCCACCTCCTGGTTTCTTTATGAGCAACACTACTAGCCCGAATCCAATTTTTATCTAGCAATTCGGTCAATGTCTTTCTCAACACCAAAAGCTCTTCACGAGACATCCCATATAATAGTTCCTATTGAACTTTTATACTCTGACCATCGTGAATGCCAGTCATCGAGAGAATTCAGACGAATTGCTAGAGATAGACGATATCCTTCTAATAAAACACGGGCTAGGGGGATACCTCCTTCCCTATAAAGTACAACATTTAGTGTAGTTCTCCACAGTGGTAATGCTGCTCTCAAGGCCATATGTAATACCTTATCAATCAGCCCACAATGAAATGATGTATGGGGGAAGGTTATGGTCCCAGTTGCATACGAACGAGACAGGCCTGGCCACCATAAATCGTCATCATATGCCACTACTGTGATAGTACATGCATCTACTACCGTTATTAATGCTTTGGGGGCAGCTCCTCTTTGTACAGAGGTTAGCTGCCGCATATGCTGTGCCAAATTTAGTGCCTTTCCACACCAAGTTGCTACGTAATGCTTGAACGTAAGGTGAGGGTCAAGATGTATTCCTAGCCAGCGGATGTGTTCAGCTGGTTCGATAATGTTTCCTCTCACTACTATTCCAACCGGCTCTTCTTTCGTCCAGGGAACTAAAATAGCGTCAATTTCGATCGTCGAATGATACAGCATTTTCATGAGCCTAATTTATCAACTTGTCTGATTCTCTTGTGCTATGGCAGCTGACTCTGTAACTGTACGTCCAAAGTCATCAGCGTAGCTGAACCATGAGATGGTATTGCCGCTCCTCATTGGTTTTGCCATTTATAACAGGAATAGTAAAGGAGAAATAGGTGATCCTTAAGGAACCCCAAATTTTAGCTCTTTAGGATTCGTCACTCCTCCATGAAATCGGACTTGAACTCTACGATTTCCAAGAAACGAAGAAGTCCATTGGAGGATTGGTTTAGGCCATCATTGATTTTGCATTCGCCGTATTAATCTATTATGTATCACGGCGTCGAAAGCTCTTTGTACATCAAGAATAACTAGTGCTGAAGCCTAACCTTGTATTTTTGCTTCCTCTGTATCGTGCACGACACAAGAGACGAGATCCGTCGCTGATCGCTTAGATAGTGCCCCGAATTTCTATTGACCTACAACATCCCAAATAATAGCAAGGTGGATTATTCTTTTTACTAGTAAATTTTCTAGTCCTTTCCCTAGAAAAGATAGTAGAGAGATTGGTTTCCATTCTAGTGCTGAAGTTGGATCCCGCCTAGGCTTTGAGAGAAAAAAGAAAACTTCTGCAAGTTTGAAACAAACAAGATGGTATGTTATGGCCTGTGCTCGAGTATAACCTAAGGTATAACATCTTAAATTAGGATCTACGATTTATGGATATGAGATAATATAACAATGTAGCTCGGTAAGATAGGTATACAAGGGTTAATATTCACTCGAGAATAGTTGTTTGTTTACTTAAGAAGCTGGAGCTGCTCTACTGTTTAAGAGCTCGCCAGCTTCGCAATTTTGTATATTACCATTAATTTAAATCTTACTTTATCTAAATCTTCCAATTCTTTGGACATTCCACTATCTATCTATCCTTTTCTTAGTCCTCAGTAATCATTAACATCTTCTATTTTATTACCTAAATATGTTCGAAGACGACGCTGGCCTCAGTGTCGTAGCATGGTAGCCAAAATGGATACAGGCATGAAAAAGGGGAGTAACTAAAATTCCTAGACCATTCAAACAGACTGCAAGTAAATCAATGGTAATTCCATCCGCTCCTGGGCTAGTGTTACCACTACCAATCGTGCAAGCCCGCACTTCAGATTCTGCTAGATTATACAACCATAGAAAGAGCTCGTCAACTGATGATAGATTAGGAGGTATGTCATCTGATACTGAGAATCGTTCTAGAAGACAGTCACGTAAGATAAGCACACGTTCTGTCTGATCTGATATGGATCGTCCTTCATGTCGAATGGGAGGGGTGATATTGGCTTGTCGGGAGGCCGCCCATCTCATTAGTCTATACAAATCACGAGATGGTTTCACTTCCTCTACATTACTTTTCCAATGCTTTCTTTTTGCCAAGGCTACTGTTTTTCTAAAAGTCATTGCTTGTGCAATCCGTTCAAAATAATCCATCGTCTGTTGGTAATCTAAATGAGCTAATTTACACTCAAGAGTCCACCAGGGTGCACTTCTGGCGCTCTGCCTGTTAGGGCGCTTTCCGACTGCTTTTAATGTGTTCTCTAAAGCCTACAATATCTCTCTAGCAAATTACCCGTCTCTTCGGAAGTGTTTAAGAGCGTGAGCGGAGGCAGCTATTGCGATACTACCTGAGAAAATTGGGGTAAGTTCGACTTCAAAACTCGAATTTTTCCATGACCGGATAAATCTTTTGTTGTCCCTTTAGAATTTGGCACAAAACCACATATCAGAAGGTGGTCGCTCGTCACACACTCTTCTGTGCAAACCCAAACCGTTGCCTCTGTGATATTCGTCTACGCTAGATCCAGTGTGCTTCCCGCACGAGACGTAGATCCATCTGCGATGACAAAAGTCAGATTATGATCCTCGGCCCATCTTTGTATCTCTTCTTCTTGTCCTTAAAAACTACTAGCAGTAGGCTGCCAGGCCCAATACATCGAGTTGAAGTCTCCATTAGCAACAGTTCTGCTTGACGGCGTCAAATCTAAAAGTGGTGGCACAGCACTAAGGTCATGCGGTGCTTTATACACATTTAGGAACATTATATCATTTACCTATACCCAATAGTAATCACCAATAGGGGAGTATGGGTATTTTTGGACAGAGGTAATCCTCTTGGGGTCTTTCCTGATGTATGTTGCTGCTCGTAGCCGAATATTATCACCTCCAAAGGGAAGATATAGGTCAAAGTTTGGGTACGTCTTTCTGCGACCAGACCACAAAGGCTCTTTAACCGATAAGACATCAATTCTTATTACACATGTGCGAGCTAACACGATATCTTATGTGACTCTCACTCTTCTAACGTTTATTGACAAGAAATTAGGTACGTCTTGGAGGGGGCGACAACCCTGTGGGTTGCCTTTTATAAGCGAAATGCATCGCCCGTCGAATGAAAAACAGGAGATGCTTGTGGGTTTCCAGAGTTAGTGATTAGCTCTGAGCATTGACTGCTTGTTTATCTCAATATTTGCATATTCATTTGCTGCCGCATTTTCTTCAGCAGCTCTTGTTCAGAGAACAGACTGGTATTCTCTTTTACCTGCCTGACGGTACGGTTTAAATTGATCGTTCGTGGGTGCACTTAGCAGAGTTGGACGGGCAAGGCATCTACGACTGTCAGAGCGATGTGGTCCCCCGCAATTTCTATATTTAGTGGCAGCAATACATATATCTTCTGAAAGATTTGTAGAGCCAGAATTTCCGCATGATAGTACTCTAGGTCATTCTCCAACTTGGAGCTGGGGCTGAGACTATACGAGGAAATGCAACCAGAGCATTCTTTGTATTCTTATCTTTACTACTTGAATTACCATTTCCTTTGGTTGTTCGGGTTGGGAATGGAATAAGCGGTGAAGAGGGAGGAGTCCGCAGCCGCAAAGTTAACAATCGTTTGTTGAAGAAACGCCTTATATGCCGCAACTTCTTCTGGCTCAACGTCTTTGAAATTTACAAGCAGATTATCTATACTACTAATCATAGTTGTACATATCAGAAGACGTGCATACCAGGCACGGTCACGATGCTGTCGGATCGCAATAATATCAGTTAGCTACTTTGTGAGGAACGCGTTTGTTATTTCAGGTTTCCCCCTACTATTCTAGGTAGGTCTTTCCGTAATATGACGCTTAGAGGGAGCAATAGGCTTGATTATTTGTTTGCTGTCCATTATCTTTGATGGTGTTTCTAGGTTTGACGGTCGTGAAGTTGACGCGATAAGGGGAGATGATTTTGGAATGGGTGAGACTAGGGGAATGAGGGGGAGGCTGTTGGCTTGTTTCCGTCGAAAGAGCTTGAGATTCTTGAGTAATTTTCATTGAATCAATCATTCTTATTGTAGGGATATTGGTGGTAAAGCAGCTTGGTAGGTTTCATATCGCTATCAAATAGTTAGGGATAGCTATTATTGGAATTGGTTAACCGAACTCGTTGGTCTGGTACTCAAGAAATTGTATGTATGAAGTTCCCTTAATGTATTTAGAAGAGTTGAGTTGAAAATATTTTTGACCGTTTAATCATTTTTGCACGTTTATTCTGTTGTTGTTTTATTTGAAATTATTGAATCTAAAATCGTATATTCAAAGTTGAATAATACCAACACTCATATTATATCTTAAAGTTTTCCGTGGACTCGAATTGATAATGATATCTTTCTTGTAACTTCTAATTATTGAAGTAAGAACAGACAGGCGCTTACGTAGCTAAATAAAGATAATTATAAGCTATGAGTGCGGATGTATTGCTAACTCTAACGGTTTTTGTTGTTCTCTGGTAGAAAAAGTTTCAAATCGCTTCTTTCTTAAACACCTTTAGGCAGAGATCTGCTCGCAATTATAGATTTGGAATAGTGTATACAGAGTCTGTTGCCCAAAATAAGTTTCCAGGAAAGATTGTAGTGCAGACAAAGACTGAAGAAGCTAAGAATATGGAAGTAAAACACCAAGATAGTCCGAAGAACTTTCCTTCTGGACAGATGAATCGAAGCTAGAGAACCAGCGCACTGGTACTAGGGTTGTGTGGCGGTTAGGAGATTGAATTTTGAACACGCGAAAATTATATTTACGGACAAATAAAGAGGTATTTAATGCATAGCTGTATGGAGTAAACCAGGTATTAGACATCGCATAAAAAGCTGGACGTCTGTTTGCAAGAACCTCCTCCCGATCCACATTACAAAGTCATAGCTCCGAACGATATATAAATGGCTGGATTCCCAAGCTGTCATACGAAGAATGTAACACATGAAACCGTAGCCCTGGGAAATGGCTAGTACGTAGAATTCACCATAGAGTGAGGGAGTTAAGAGAGCATGGAATAAAGGTCCAGATAAATTGGGTCTCCGGCCACTCAGGTATAGAAGGCAATGAATGAGTCGATATAGCAGCTATCCAAGCTGAAAATAACGGTAGGCATTGCCCAGAACGCTTCGCCTTACTAGCACATATAGCTAGGCTGGTCACCGAGAGAAAATGGAGAGATTGCCGTATATGATTTTGTCGGATTAATGTAAATTCGA
>MCFK01003740.1:0-13705 GCA_003610855.1 Erysiphe neolycopersici | reverse complement strand
AAGGCAACAGCCTGTTACAACCACTCCCACTTCGGCCTTGCTTTGCCATTACCATCAATAAATCCTAGGGCCAAACTCTCAAGATCGTCGGTGTTGATTTGTCAAAGCCTGTCTTTACCCATGGACAATTGTATGTCGCACTTGTAAGGGTTACAGATGTACAAAATCTGATAATTCTGTTACCGTCGCGAGCAAGCACGACACAAAATATCGTATATCTAGAAGCTTTGCTCACTCAATAGACAGTTAGCTCATTCATCATTGATTTAACAGAATCAAAATTCAATTCTCCTTTTCCTATCGATCCGTGGAGATGCGCTTGACAATCCTGATGTAACATTGAGAAAACATGTGACGATTTCGACTGCTCCTATGGAAAGTGATCTGCATTCGACCTCAATTTCAAGTATATCCCTTTCTTCCAAGTTGGAAAATTTTTCTTGTCGCCTTTGAAAACGGAACCTTCTCGAACATTGGCCGATCTAGATGACTGAAATTGCAATCTTTCCAATACTTCAGCGAGTTTTCCAAGCACATTAATGCTTTGATCAATCTTACGCAACCAATCTCGAGTTAAGAATCGATGAAAATGTTAAACAACGATCAATAAACAACACTGTGAAGCTTATACAACTCGAGTATATTATCGAAGAATTCAGAAATTATTACATTAGACATAAATTATCCCGTCCCAACCTAGTTCCCACATCTTTTGCAACTGTTCAAGGTGAGACATATCTGTACAATGTTTTTTTGAATTATTAAGAATTACATTGAAACCCATAGAACATATGAAAGTAAAGTCTAAGGAAACATGTGAAACTTTACAGCAACCTATAAGGGTATAAAACCTCAGAGTTTTCATCGATGAACTAGAATATCGGCCCGGCTAATACGAAGCCGATATTTTGATCAGCCCGTGACATTCATTTAGATCACTACATCTTCTTTTAGGAGACAACTTTTACTGATTTATCAGCCTGTTAAATATTAAAGACCACTTTTGAAGACAGAATAGTATCAAAATCTGTCTGTTGAACAAGTTCTGAGCTTTTATCTAAGGGGTTTTTCTTGTCTTAATATAATTATTATTTTTATCTGGTAAAATATTTTGAGTGGCACTTTTTAGAACTTTATCGGTAATAGTAAGGTCTAAAGGTGTAGAAGTGTCTTGAATTTCAGTTGAATTTGTCCCAGAAATAATCTTGGAATCGGCTGATTTATTAATTAAGGGATAAACAACAGGTAAATTTGCAGGGTCTGTCACCGATGAATTGTTAGTAGAAACTTCGGATACCTGGTTTGGAAAGTTTTGTAGAGCTTCTTTTGAAATGTTTTTTGGAGTATTTTCTGAAGCATCGTCTTGAGTTTTGTGAAGACTGTTTTTAAAACTAGTTTCATATGCACTTTCTGTGGGACGTTCCGGAAATTTTTGTAAATTTTCTTTATAAGATGATTTTTCGAAAGAATGAGTTTTATTTAGTCGCCCACAACTTTTCCGTTCTCCAAGGATATTAGGAGTTCCTTGTGTCCCTTTGGTTCCTTCTGATCTCCGAAACCGAAGGTCAACAGTGCCTCCTTTGACTGTTTCATCTACATACAACGCGTTGGTACGACAGGTGTATCCAAGATCTGGTGTATATACTTTGAGCTACCGTAGTACCTTCAACTGGTCCCATATATAAACTCCTTCTCTACCTCTCAAGACTAACTTGTCATGTCGGCTATTTGCTGGCAGGGTTTTTGGGTTGACATAATCGTAACACTTGGATCCCTATATACCAATATTTTTTACATCTGGCTTTTGATTTGAGTATGCTTGTTCGGGACAAGTGATTTCACCATTAATTTTAGGCCCAAATGGTAGTCGGTTTCGAATGTAGGCATCGAACTCAACAGCTTCGTCCCAGAATTCAATGGGTAAATTTTGGCTATCTAAAATTGTCTTGACAAATATTCTATCTTTATCAAAAGAACCTTTCAAGCCATTTTTACATAATTGTTTTGCAGAAATCAAGTTCACTCCGAGGTTTGGTACATATACAGTTTCTTTAAGAATAGCAGATGAGCCATCTTTGCATAGCATCAATGCTAACCCATGTTTAGTTGAGAACAACTATCCTCCCCCAACCCGGATAGAAACTTGTCGTGTTTTTTGTAAGGGTCCTCTAAACAGATTTAGATGGTCAGTCATTGATGATGTCGCACCAGTTTCAAAAACCCATTCTGCGGGGGTGCTCTTACAGATCAGCTCTTTTGAAAGATGTACTCTCTCTTTGTTCTTCGACGAACTATAATCTTAATTATCATCAGACGAAGTCAATTATTCTGATTTTTCCAAAGAACTAGTAGAGTCCGAGTGCTTCCTAGCCGAATAACCATGTCGTCTTTTGCTTGTTGATGGCTTTGAACGAAACATATTTTTTGACTTTTTAGGAAATTTTTTATCTTCCCTTTTCTCACATCTTTTTCTTAAGTGCTCACCAAAATCTTGAATCTCAAGTACATAAGGGCAAAAACGCTGGTAGTGGTTTCTTTTACTTGGGTAACATTTGCCTTGAAGAGATACTGATCGTTCAGAGTGCGAGTGGTTTTTCGTCGAGACGTCAGATTCACGACGTCGTCGAATGCTTTTCAATTTACGAGAACGTGACGCAATATTCGCCTTTTCTTGGCTGCGTTCTTCCTTTTGGACTAGACGATCTAGTTTCTCTTCTGGCGTTAGTTCATCTCGTCAATGTAGATTATCAACTCTAGTCTGGAAATTATCGGGTAAACTATTCATTAATATGGATAGAAGTGCTTCATCTTGGTATGTATTCTGCATACGTGGATTTGCCGTTATAATTTTTCGACGAAAATTCCGGAGCAAGTCCCATGACGCCTCAATCCCAAGGTCTTCTTCAAATCTAAACTTCTGTATGTTATTAATTGCTGGGTTTGCAGTATTGATATTAATTTTTCCATATTTCTTCTTTAATGCTGACCACACCCTTTTTGCTGTGCCACACTCGTCAACGATAATCTGATCATCTTCGGTTAGATGGTCTGTCACAATCGAAAGAAGCTTCGATTAGTCTTGATTAAATTGGTTTTCGCTTTGGATATTAATTGATCCTCCTAGTCTTTAGAACTGCGATGCTAGATGATCAATTTCATGTTTATCTCTGTTTTTGAACTAAGGAACTTCATTTTCCCCCGAAATTGGATTCCGCTTATTACAGGCAAATTCTTCAATGTATTGTTGAGCTGTGTAAAAGATACCTTTGCCTTCTAATCGTAATTTCATTCGTCGAAACCATGCTCATGGTTATGTCGGGAGTGAACAGGTATAGATGAGATCTGGGTGCTATCTCTAGTCATTACGACCTCTGATAATATCATATTTTTTTTTTTTTTTATAATTTTATTATTGAAAATATCCGAAAATATTCTTCTTTTCAATAGCTCTGATGCTGCTCTTCTATTCAATAGCTCAATGTTTGTTTTATGTAATAATTCGCAAACCGGTGGTCATAACCTATTAAGAGTATATAATATTATCTTACAAGACCTACTCCTACTACTAGTTACTATTTACATATAAGAAAAGACGCGGTATTGATGACGCAACTGGATCGTGCCCCATTATAGAGTATATTTTAATTTGGTACAACTAAATGACAATTTCGATTCTGTCTCGTGGATAGAATTAGGATGAATTCGAGGGGCCCCAAAAATAGGAGACAAAGATATGTGATTGTAGAAGATGTATTATTTCTCTTCGAAGAGAAATGAAAGATGGAATTGGTAAATCTGACTAAATTAAAAACAATCTTCACTAAGGAAGAGAATTCGTATGTAACTAAAGAGAAAGAAAACGTTGCGTGAAGAGGAGCCTTCTCACTACGCATTCGTTCTAACTATATACATTTGAGGTTGTATTCCCTAGCCTTTCTCCTTTTACAATTGTTTATGTCTCGTCTCTACAGAAGGAATGCTATTTGAAAATGAGTAAGATGAGTGTGTTTGTATTTACCCGAAATATGGTATGGTTGCTACCACCCATTTTACCCCTTAAAGTCCGCAGGGCTAAGCGAAGCTTCACCCGTGTTAATTACACCCTTATTCGTGTTATTTCGTTTCCACCCGTATTATCCATGAAATTCTGCAGCAAAAAACGGGAAATAAGTCGTTTGGACTTTGGGGAAGTATGAAGAAGACCAGAGAGCTTAAAATTTTCGTTCTGTTACATCTTAATAAGATATGAAAAGCTGAAACTCATACCTGCAAAAAGCTACGGAAAATCGTAAACGAAAAGTTGTTAATCCACAGATTCTTTTCGAAATTCTGTAGAGGATTAGAAAATTTACTAAGAAATCAGGAATGGAATTAAAAAATAAGTTTAAAGGGCTTTGCTCTTTACACTTATTAAGAGCTGTGAAAGGTGTGAAGTTTGATGGTGAAATGCCTCTACAGTATCGCAATGTCATGTCTAATTTGGCTGCACGGCAATCAATTATTTCGATTCTATGGCAAAATCAACATGGCAAAAGTTTGTGACACAGCATATGTCAAACTGCAGCATATCAAATTTGGCCATTTTTTTCCTATAAATATTGCAACGGGGCATAACTTCCGGTGTTATAGCTAGATAAGCTGAATAAACTCCGAATTACAAAAGAAAATTGATTTTTTGAAGTATTTTCTCCGTATGAAATAGTGTATTTGAGTTTCTTCCCAGCCAAAAAAAGAATCTGCTACCTCTGATCGTTAAACGTGCGATTATTTCCCAATTATCATAGATGCCCACTGGTTCACGCGTTGACTTGAAATTAATCATTCTCTACTCCGGAGTTTTAGCCTAATGTAATCAACTTTATTGAAGCATTGAAAATCTATTTTCGGCACTAAGTGGATAGATAATATTAAGCGGATTCTTTAGAATTGATTTGTAAAGTTCCTAGCCAATTTGTTCATATGAAGGCTATTTATTGCTGCTGATTAAAATTGGATGTGGGAAAAATAGATAAATGTTTCCCAAAAAATTAAATACCTAATGCTATCAAATGTCACTTTGAACAACTGAATCACGATATCAAATATCTTCGATAAGTGAATAGTCAAGAAAATGTTGCCAATTTATCTTCGAAATCATCCCAACGTCCTTTTCGAAATGGATCCAGCGATTTCAATGCTTTTAGCCATATTTTGAATTCTAGTTTATCCTCTGATAAAACCTCTAATTTTTGTAACTGCCTGAGGGCAAGAGTATAGTCAATCAAGGCATTGTAAATCCATTTGCAATCTTCAGCGCCATCTAACATCTCCTTTAGAATTTCAAGCTGTTGCTGAACGTATTCACAGCGTTCTTTAATGTTGAAATCTAAGACAATAGGACATAAATCTGGCTCTATTAGGGCCGTCATAAGGAATTGATAATAAAACCAAGCAGATTGCTGGTATGGGTATGAATCGGTATACATAGCAGAGATTATGAGATTGAATTCTAGAAAGCTGTTAAACATTCCTCTTTTTCCACTCTTTTAGCAACCTACCATTGTTTAGGAACTGACGTCTAGCAGATGAGTCTAATCCTCTTTCATTCAATAGACCAGGAATCAATTTACTTCGCCAGTGCCATGCAGAGAAATTTGATAAGCCATTGGGTGCTTTTATCATTTTAGTAGTGTATTCAAACTCCGACTCTACCATAGAGCTGCCGTTAAGTTTAGAGCTCTCTAACTGTGCTACTACTATTCTTCGGTATCCCCAACCATGAAAGTTTCTACTATCTTTGATTAGCATTTTTCCCACCAATTTCAACTCTTTGTCCCATAGTTCTCTAGAAATTTTTGGATTTAAGCTTTCATTTGCTTGTTGTAGTAACCACAATCTGTAATTCCAGATCCAGTAACATTTAGGGAATTTCAGCATTATAGGAAATAAGAATGCAAGATCAGATGTAATGAGTTCCAGTACATTATTTTCTTGCTCCTTGTCATGTTTTTGGTAATCCGGTTCGGGTTTTATTGTGGGATGAAGTGTTTGTGATGTAGAATTAAGGGTAACATGCTCAATTGGATGCAAGGATGGATATAAAGTTGTTGAGAACAAGCTATGTAAAAGTGCGCGCCGACGGATATTCCATAGAGTATAATATTCGGGATTCTTTTTAAGCAGCTTCGATGTAAGATTAAAAGCTTCGAGCGTGTATCCTTGTTCAGCTACCTGTGTTTAAATTCATATTTGATGCTAGAGGTAATCGAATAATTTGGGATTTGTTACCTTGACGCGTAAGGTATTCTCCAGTTCTCTATATTCTTGAATCTCGTTATTTTCTTTCACCTTCTCATGTTCAGAACGCGAAAAAACAGTTGCTGGTCGTGCAACACCATGCTTATTTATCAATTAGTAGAGATTTACTTTTAAAAGAATTAGTAATGTCTCCTACGCTGGCCATGATTGGCACTTAATTGGCCTTGTGTGTATTGCACCCCTCAGAATTCAAGCTTGCTTGATATTGGTTCTGAATCCGGTAACCTCGAGTCATAAACTTTGGGAAACGCTAACTGAATCGTCCATGTTAGTCATAAGTTTTCTGGTCTTTAACATACACATATTTTCTCTCCAAGTATCATTAAACTGAGAGAGGGACGACAGTATTTTTAAGGATCAAGTGATAATTTTCCATCACAAAGGCTCCAATTGTGCCTAGATCTTATCGACATTCGTTGCTACTTAAAACTACATACTTAGACACTACTGAATGTTCTTTCTGGACCTGGTTTCAGCTATCAATGTCCACGATGTTCGATTTTTAAAATCTCTCTCTATATTGTTAGAGGAATATTAGCTACGGCAAAGTTGTCGAATTATTATAGCTGGAGTTCAACAGTATTAGAATTTCTTTCTTTTTGTTCTAGATACGATGGTTCATGAAAAAATATCTTATTATCAAGAAGATGTCAAAATCAACCACCTTCACTTTACCAACTCTTGTGAGGGTTTATCAACTAGTATTCATAACCAAAAAATAAACAAGATTCGAGGTTGGCCCGTGCCTCCACAGAATGGGGACAATCTGATAGTCCACAGTGAAAGAACCATATTCTTGGACGATTCCTAAAAAGGTCTTCAGTCTAGTTAAGGCTTATGGTTACGATGGCTCAAATGATGGCTATTCTCCCCCTGGAGATAGTTCGACGTTTTATCTAAGTCAATGGTCAAAGAATGAGAAAATATCAGCCACGGCTCGAATGCCAAGAATTCCAAATTCTCCTTGTTCAAAAACATTCGGCAGTCAAAGCACTTACCCAGGGGCTCTAGATAGATTTTTACCAACAAGATGGAGCCCTAATACGCCTACTGAGAGTTTTAGGGCCAACAAAGATCCTCACACACTGTCCTCCGATGAGCGACTCAAGAGGAATCAACTAACTAACTTAGATGCTTTCGGTTTCAGGAGAAGACATACGCCATGTACGAATACATCAAGGAGATCAACTACTGGGAATTTCGCTTTGGGTGAACGAAATGTAAGCGGAAGTAGGTTCCTTGCTTGATGTTATAAAAATTTAGATCTAATCAAATTTTAGGCGGTACTTTTCTGACATTACAAAGAAATATTTCAGAATTTGATCCAGAGAGACGAGTGAGTTCCTAGAAAAACACGTGGTGGTTGAAAAGGATGATTTTCTATTTAAATCAATCAGCTCCCATAGTAGTCTCTTTTTACTAGAAAATTTCATTTCTAGCAATGAAAGATATTGTGATCGCTAACATTTTTAGGTGAGTGTAGGAACAGTTTGGAGAGTAGGTGGAGCTGCTCCTACAACTGGAATCCTAAATGGGCGGAGGGGGCTTTTAGCTGGTAGCACGAATGCGCCACTTTACACAACTTCATTCTCTACTAGGCCCGAATTTGAGGATGATGAGGAAAATCTTGAAAATAGGCTCGCAGAGGCTCTAAGTCTTGATCGTACAACAAGGGTATTTGAGTATCGGTATTTAATGCCACCAAAACCATCTCAAAAGAAAACAAGCTGGGATCAATTTGAATGCCAATGGGTCTCGTCTGAATCACCTTCTAGTGAGCATACTTTATAGAAACAGCCAAAGTTTAGACTCTCAACTGATCTGATACAGAGGACAGTAAACGCGAAGAGACTCGTAATTTACCATTGACTCCTTTTAAGTGAGCTTCTATGTCAAGATTTAGACAATACTAAAATATTATAAGGGTCTTGGATGCTCCAAATCTTCGTGACGATTTTTATTGCTCTGTACTTGCATACTCGATAACGTGTCATACGCTTGCAGTTGCACTTGGGCCACTTTTATATGCCTGGTCTGAGAAACGTGGTGTTCATTTACTCAATGCTGGGTCACCTAGTGGTACATGGCTTACATCACTTGCATTTTCTTCAGACTCAGGCAAGAAATGTATTTTGGCATTTGGAAGATCAAACGGATCATTAGGCCTTATGTCTCTCTATGATAGCATGTTACCTCGGTTTGAAGTTAAACAACCTCATTCTATAGCTTGTCTTACTTGGCGGCCACAAGTAACTACTCGATCTTCAAAAAGTCCAATTACTCCGAGAATTGCTGTTAAGACTGAGGATTTGCTTGTAGGTGATGAAGTTGGCCATGTGTATTATTATTCAATTGAGTGGCCTGAATGTTGGGAGGTAGCTCGCAATGGATGGTCTGGGTCAATGACACTATTATCGCGTATTTCTGTGCACTCGCAGCAGATTTGTGGATTATCATTCTCAGCTGACGGTTCATTGTTCGCAACTGGAGGAAATGATAATCTTTGCTGTCTATTCCAGACAAATGATATCCTAAACAGTATGCAAGAAGAGCAAGCTACGGAAATTATCCCAGGGATCGGAGCTCATGTTAGTGCGCACATGGAGATACGTGCAGGCTCAGAAAAATATCGGTGGGTTCATGGAGCCGCTGTGAAAGTGATTGCTTTTTGTCCCTGGAAAGAAGGACTTTTAGCCACCGGTGGTGGTAGCAATGATAAGTGTATTCATTTTTACCACGCATCCTCTGGAGCTAGCCTTGCCACAATAAGTGTATCAGCCCAAGTTACTTCCTTAATTTGGTCAAATACGCGTAGGGAGATATGTGCAACTTTTGGCTATGCTCAACCAGAACATCCTTATCGCATTGCAGTATTTTCGTGGCCAGATTGCAAACAAGTGCTGGCTATCCCTTGGGAAGGTGAACATAGAGCTTTATATGCAATCCCATATCTTGGCGGTCCGAATGAAAGTCACACTAGCCGTGAAGGTGGAGCAGGACTTTCGCGTACTGCTCTAGAAGGGTGTATCGTAGTGGCTTCTTCGGATGAAAGCATCAAATTTCACGAAATCTGGGCTGGAAATAAAAAGACTACTGCAACTGTAAAAGGACTTCTAGGTGGGAGTGATGTAATTGAAGGATTGGAAATTATCGATAAAGAAGGGGAAATAATACGATGAATTTTATTGTCTGCTAAAATTTTTACCTTACCCTATGATACAATGACCGATAATTGTTAAAATTAAATAACTCTAAGATCGTAAAGCGTGTAATATTTCTAAAGATTGCAACAATTAAAAATTAAAAAAAAATTGTATTTAACCACCTATGGCGCGTGATTGCAATTAAAGAAATTGTCTCAGTTGGCCTTAACCCTATTGGTCATTATTGCTCATAGTATATGGTATATTTGTTCGCTTGATAATAGCTTCACCTCACCACCTTGTGATACATCCGATAGATAGATAGGTTGAGGGGACAGATAAAAATAAATGCGCAGATAATCCATCTGAAAAAACCCATAATATTTTGTTTCTAATCCCTACATCGCCATCAAAGTTGACCGTTTTACGTATTATAATAGACATGATATAATAATAATACTCTATTGTATTTTCATCTTCTATAAGTAAAAATTTTGAGAGACGAGAGGGTAGCGCTACAGCGAATAATATGGAGCGATCTATCTATCTATATTTACTCTAAGCTTGTGCAGCTATACGATACATTGAGATTACATTTGTAGCCATTTTATTACACAACCATAAAGTTTTCGTTTGAACTATTACAAATTGAATCAATTATGAGAACCTTTTTTGGGAGAAACAGATTTCAAAATACTCGGTGTTGTAAGGTTTCGGCAATAAGTAAGTAAGTGATAGTAGGTGGAAATAAATCACAATGATAGGCGGGTACGGCAGGAGGTAAGAACTCAAGTTAGAAAACTTTATAAGGCTGAAGATCTAATCTAAGTAAGTCGAAGCTTTAGTATAAATAAAATACTCCCACTAGTGCGTCGAAATAAGCTAACTAACTACTTACTTAGTGTCTTACTAATACGTCTATGTAAGTAATAACCTGACTGACACTCGGTTTTGAATGTTTTTTAGAAGGCGTTGTCGGTATCAGATTGTCAAGTGACATAATTCTAGCTACACAAACGACCCGAATAACTCTAGGGTGTTTGGGGGTATCTTAAGTACCCTGCCAATTGCATACCAAAACGCATCAAAGTAAAATCAAAGCCATATATACTAAATTAGACTCATAACAAGTCTATTCACATTAATGCCATCACCCAGTCGTGAAAGGCACGAGCTCCTTTAGCTGACCCTGATACCCATTTTAAGTTTTTCCCATTGCGTCCTACTGGAAACCAAACACGATTGTTATTCCTTCTATTTAGCCTACAGTTGAAAAGGTGATCTGGTGATTTTTCACAACCGCAAGAACAATAAAGTTCTGCTTCTGTATGATGAAATCGACGATGGTATGACGCAAAGTCCCCATGTCCAGATTGTATTGAAAGTAATTTTCCAAGGCTAATTCTTGGTAATGATAGTAGTTCAGGTGGAATTTTAGAGCTGATCGTAATTCCTAAGTTCTTATAACGTTGCGGTGCTTGAGAATTCCAATATGAGACAAGCGAATTATCAAATCTTTCATTCAGTAAAAACCTTGCTTATGATATCGATGCTTCTGTACATTGTATTTCTGTGCTGCAAGCTTCCTTAGCCAGAGTGTCCGCTCATTTATTTCCTAAGATCCCTTGGTGTCCTGGGACCCATCTCACCGTTACGGCACCGATATCTGTTGCAATCACCTTTTCTCTGATTAACCAAGTTGTACAAAGAGACTGGAACTCAAAGAACTTATTAGAGCTTGAGGGGGTGATCGGTGTGTAGTCGAATAGCTACCTCTTCGTTATCGAGGCAAATATATACATTCCTGGAAAACCGAGAAATCCAGTGAGAGCATGGAGCTCTTAGCCCTGCTACTGCTCCAATAACCTCGGCGTCATATACCTGAGTACTCCGGCCTAATGGTATCTTTCCGTGCAATATCTCTAGAGAACCCCGATAAACGCAGTATCCAGCCCCTGCCATTCCATTCTCATTTAGTGACCCATCTGAATATACAATAAAATCAATTGTGCTCAGAAGCTGTGCCCAGTGGTTATATAATACAAGACTACCCTCTCTACCGGTAGCCCCAATCTGTTGGCGAGCAGACATACGATCAAACGGTACTCAAGGTGGTCTATTGGTGTTGGTTGAAAGCTCGAGCGCCTGTCGTCGTCGTATCCAAATAAAATTTCAGTATTCCGTCTCCTACAAAGGGGGTGATCGGGGTCTGCTGCCGCTATTCGGACAGCTATGCGATCATGTATACGGTCAAGCCATGCGGGTGCTGGCCCCCATCCAGTTTCACGCAGAAGTGTAGAAATAGGAAAGGTCTTGTAAACTGGTAGGACTGCACGTGTAGCCCGATTGATGGTAAGCTGTACCTGATTCAGTGCCCATTGTGAAGTTTGCGGCCCATACCACGTTTCCGCTCCATAAAAAAGAGTTGCAAATGCACAACCTTGCATAGCATGTCGTAGTAGTCCTGGAGGTACACCACGAGTAGTATTGCATAATCGACGGACATGGTCAATCACTATTCGGGCCCGCTGAGAAGCTGTACGGATATGTCCTTTAAAATTTAACTTTCTATCAAATAGGATACCAAGCCATTTAAGTTCAGATTTTTGTCTAATTAAAGTTTGTCCGATAATTAGAGGAGACTCAACATACTTCCTCTTATTATGGAAATAAATTAATTCTGTTTTTCCTATATCAAACTCGACACCGTTTTCTCTTGCCCAGTTAAGAGAAAGATCCAGCTGTTTTTGCAATCTGACCTGACATCTTTCTAATAAAGTAGCTGAAGAAAAGAAAGCTGCGTCGTCGGCGTAACCAAATCGGCTACGTGTGATCCTAAGTAGCGGTTCAATATAAAGGAGAAATAAAATCAGAGAAACTGGGGAACCTTGTGGGAGTCCACAGAAAATTGGTAGTGGTTTAGTTATAATTTGGTCAAGACGAATGCATACTGAATGTTCTGATAAGAAGGACTTTACCCAAAGTACAAGACAACTAGGCCAGTCTTGTGAATGCAACCTATGTATCAGGCGATTCGGGAGTACCCCATCAAAAGCCCCCTTAACGTTGGTAGTGACTATACCTGCAATTTTCTTTTCCTTCCATGCCTGAAGTATGTCACATAACAAGGCAGTTGTTACATCAGAGGCTGATCGGTGGCTGATAGCGCAGCATTAGTCTCGTGCCATCATTTTAAATTTGAGAGCCTAATATGAGAGAGGGCGAGCGATAAGTCGTTCCAGTCCTTTACCTAAACATGATAAGAGTGAAATAGGTCTGTAAGATTTTGGAATAGAACGGTCTCTTTTGCTAGACTTAGGAAGAATAATGACTATAGCTCTTTTGAAAACGCGAGAGTGGATCCCGATCTCAATGCACTTGTTAAAAAGATTAGTAATGCGCTCTCCCAAAAGCGGCCATGCTAGACGAAGACACGTAGTCGTTATCTCATCCTCACCAGGGGATGTTGTGGAGACTTGACATGTTGCTTTGAATGCTTCCTTGATGGTGATAGTCTCCCAAGTGATACTTCGACGTGGTACTACAGGTGTTTCGGGTGGTATATCTTGAAGGTCGCATTGACGGCTTAATAGAGTCTGATGGAATAGTTGAACCTTTACAGTTGGATCAGATATGGCCTCACAACCTGGACCACTGCGTAGAGGAGGAGTTTGATATCTTGGAGCTGTATTATGCCATTGCACTAGCTTGTAAGCTTGTGATAACGATTTTGATTCAGCGAAAATTGAGTTCCAATAAGCCTTTTTGGTTTTCCGCACGACATTTTTGAGATTAAATTTTTCTGTAGTTGCATGCCCCTCTCGTCTTGCTCTATGATATGCGTGAACCGCCAGTCAGCAGTCCTCATTCCACCACGGGGTCCCACGATTCGAGGATCTTTTCCGCGGACATGCCCCCATAACAGCAGTATGAATAGTCTCAATAATGATTCTTGCTTCAGTTTCTAGGTCTCCAGACGATGAGATAATGGAAGGCTGATAGTTGTTTCCCAGAAAACGTAGAAAAACATCAGTGTCTAGATCTTTATATTGTAGTTTTGTCACATTTTTGCCATAAAAATCCCAGCGGATAGTTGTCACAAGCGTCTCATGATCGGAGGTAGTGTGTAGGTCAGGACGAATCTCACATTTCGCACTATATTCTTGGCAGAATATTGTAATTGAGCGGTCATATATAGAGAGAGTACTAACCTTGGATGAGGTTATAGCTTGATTTAAGGATATAATGTTTATGGCGTAAAGATA
>MCFK01003715.1:0-23054 GCA_003610855.1 Erysiphe neolycopersici | reverse complement strand
CTCCAATGCCTCTTATTTTCTTGATGCCACTGATATTATATTTGGTGTTGCACAGTGTGCTCAATCCGTGGAAGGCCGGATATTTGGAGATTTTGAAATATCTCCGACGGTGTTTGAAATGCAACGCGTTGATTAACAAAGTTCGGAGCTTCAGAGCTCATGTGATTGTCTTTGTAGGGAGTATGATATCTGTGGACCAAGACAATAGCCAGAGTTCGATCATTTAGAGATGGCTTAATGTAAAGCTTACTTTTACAATCAAACCTTGTCATATAACTTCTGTCTCGCTTTTTAATTGCCGAAGCACCTTTAATTAACTTGGCATCCTGACAGCAGCAGAATTTATAAAGCAAACAAGGGCTAGGGTTTATTCCAACCAACCGGAACCGAAATCCAGAATTTTGCCAGATTATTTGAGCAAGTTCGTTAATCGCCTTATTCAAAGCCGTTCGGTCTTCATTACCCCCTTCTGTTTCCTCTAGCCTTGATCCAAAAGAGACCGGTAATTGGCCTATGGGTTCGAAGCAATTGAATATATATCTTAATACATTTTTAGCGAGGCCTCAAAACCATATTGGAGTTCTGATTTACTGCGGGCTCATCATAGTCAGTTGCCATCACCGCCTAAAAATGTTAAAGCTCTTGAATCACATAGATATGGTAAAAAGTTTAGACAGGCACTCTTTAAAGAATGGAATTCTCTTCATGAAAAGGGTTGTTTCAAGAAAACCAACAAAACTAAGGCTACAGCTGATGCAGAGGTGCTTCCTTTGGAATGGATTTTTTTCGTACAAAATAAGTGAGGATGGGTTTTTGGCATCGTTCAAAGCTAATACGTTCAGAAACAAGCTCTATCAACAGCTCGTTGGCTCGCTTGCTTACATTGCTGTTTGGGGTAGACCTGATGTTGCACGCGCGCACGTGTTAATTGCCTGTCATTTGACTAATCCAGGTCAAGTACATATTTCGAAAACCAAACAAACCTGGCGGTACTTACTGGGTACAAGATCCTATGCCCTAGAAGCATCCTCTTCAAAGAATGGGTTCATAGAATATATAACTGACGATTCAACATACAAAGATCCTCTTTTCTTTGGTTCCTCTGATGCCTCATATGCTGATGAGCCTGAGACTCGTCGTAGCTCTCAGAGGTATTTATTCAAGTTTGGCGGTATGTCAATAGATTGGAGATCTAATGTGCAACGAACAGCAACCAAATCTACTACAGAGGTTGAACTTTTATCCCATTCCTTCGCAGGATCGCTAATGCGTGAATGGATTCGTTTCTTCCAAGAGATTTCACTAAAGCTTGATACAAATCCTACTATATGGTGCGATAATCAACAGACAGTTGGTATTGCTACAAAATCCCAGGATAAATTGCAAACAAAAGTTAAGCATGTTGACATTCACCAACTCTGGATACGACAAGATGTGGAAGCGTCAAGACTTAGTGTTGTTTGGGTTCCAACTGACAAGATGCCGGCCGATGGACTTACAAAAATCCTTCCTAAGCAAAAATTTAAAGAATTTTTAATTCAACTAGGGCTTAAAGATATCAAACTTTAGCTCCAAGAAAAATTTGGAAAAGAAATCAAAGACATGTGAGTTTTCCTACCTAATTCTGATCTGCTTATTTTCAGCCAACTTTTATATATCTATGAGTAGTTAACGTTCGTTATTCTCACTTTACTTCTTATTTCATTCGCACTTAAAGCTGGCTGGGGAGTGTAACAGGTACTACTATAGTTTTGGTGCTTAGAGTTGTCCGAGCTTTCTTCTTGCCCTTACGAGCCACTATTGCCCACGTGTTCTCTACTGTCTCAGGGATTTTTGGTAGACTTGACGTCCCTTGTACTTTCCTCAAATTAGTATCTATATCCATAGTTTTTCTTGGTATCACTATAGCAACTTTTTCCCCCTGCATTTTTAATTTTTCCTAATCAATGACCACAGCCTTTAGTCGGTCGAGAGTGTGATGGGATTATTGGGGGGGTGGGTAAGTTATCGACTGCCGCAAAGTTGGCTATGGCCAGCTGTGAGTAAGCCTTGAAGGCTGTAGCTTCTATTTTTTTCGATTTCTTCTTTGAAGTTTGCTAATATACTATCTATGCTGCTAATAGCAGTTTTACATATCATAAGACGGGCGTGCCAGGCACGTTCGCGACGTTGTTAGATCGCAACTATATAAGCAAGTTGCTTTTGTAGGAGCGCGTTCCCAGTACTAATTCTGTTGCTACAGCTTGGAGTAGGTCTTTCTGTAATTGGGCGCTTAGGTGGGGCAATCGGCTTGAGGATTTGTCTGCCGTCTGTTGTCTTTGTAGGTCGTTCAAAATTTAACGGTGGTGTTGGTGACGCGAAAGGGGAAGGGGAGTTGAGTATTGGAGGGATTGGGAGAATTGAGGGTGGTTGTTTACTCGATTCCGTTGAAGGAGCTTGAGATTCTTGAGATGCATCCATCCATGGAATCAATCATTCTTATGGCGAATAAATTTATTTATTTGCCCTTAGGAGTTTGAAATTGTGCAGTAATCTACTATGTGATTTGTAATCTAACGGGATATGATTAGTGCGATTATCAGTCTAATATGTATAAAATGTAGTTAGACAGCATTCTTTAATATGATCATGATTATAATGACCGTACTATTCTCATAGACAACTCTTTCTACAGCCCTTAGTTCATTCATTCACTAATTTCCTTTTATTTAATACTGTGAATATTGAACCATGATGACTTCTTGTTGATTACCTTCATAGCTCTAAGCTAAGGACATCTCAAATCTTAACAGTTTCTATTTTTGAGATATGGTGTATATAGCTGTTGTGATATTGACTTAAATTTATCTTTTTTTGGTATGGACGTTTATAGAGACATATTCAGAACGATCTAGATCCATTCCAAAAACGCCATTTCCAAAAAAATTGATGGAATAGCTAAAAAATAGTCTAACTTTAATCTCGATAATGATATCTATATATGCGGAATCTATGATGATGGCAGCAGCAGATTTAACTTGGAAAGAAAGATCACTTAACTTTGAGGGGAGAAATTAATGTTTATCTGAAGTTACCTTTGTCCCCCAAAAAATTTGTATGGGCTATTATAATCTCATATTTGATTTGAGTTTAGAATTCATGCTTTATTCTTAATACTAGATACCATACATAACTCAGGGTTTGGAGCTGTCATAAACCACTCTGACTTATGTCCTCATTGTAGAGGGCATGGACTGTTGTGGCGGGAAGTTGTCGTATCATACTTACATTACGAGGGCGAGTGCCTTTGTAAGAAAGGTCGAATGGCCGATTAGACGTTAGTGTGTTTCGTACCCACATCACACAAATAGCGTGGCCAGTATGTTTACTTGGTCCGACAACAACGCTGCCATCAATAAAGACGATAGAAAAATTAGGTATAAGTATGAAGCAAATTTCTAGATAAAATGAAAAGAATATCAATCTTAAAAAAATATTCTAATTACCTTTTCTATTTCCAGTTCTTCCAACTCACCATTCTATGCATCTGCACAGGATAGACTTACATTAATCCTGATAGGAGCTTATCACTGTTGGTGGTGTTCTTTAGGCCTACACCGCCACCGAGGAATAAATGGTAAAAGTTAATATGGATAATAGATCACTCTTAAAACTCAGATAATATCAAGTCCAAATTCTACAATCGTCACACTCATACAGCCAATTCATCTCAATATCTCTCGATTCGTTATTCTGAGCTTTCCTGATAAATTTCTTGATACTTTGGCACAGGTGGTTTTTGCAAAAAACCGATTGTCATATAGAACATTGAAATAATCCGAATTTAAGTCTGGCAATTTGGTAACTATAAGTTAGCAGAATGGACCAAAGAGTAGTAAATGTTCTAAATGTAAATATTTATTTACTTGTTTTATAATGGTTGCGGGGCCAACCCTAAAGTCAACAGGCTTACAAAGATAGAGAACTAATTTTACTCAACAGAATTATGGATGCGTAACTGAATTAATAACACTAATTTGTACACTTAGAGGTAATTAATGCTTTAAATATGTGTATTTATCGAGAATTCAAGAAAAAAGATCTTTCTATTAGTAAGATTTTCAGTGTTGAGGTTTTGTCACGTGCATGGGGCGTTTTTACTACAAGTTGGGGGCGTTTTTGTGACTTACGCCTTTGAAAAATTGGTACAAGATTCTTGCCCATTCTTGTACTCGTGTCTAATTAATATTACATAATACTGTTCGGTATACCGATCTAAATCACTGGGTGGCCAGACGTTATCAATTTGTACAGAGTGGGTGAGATTCTTCTATTGTATTTCATTCTATTCTAGATCTTTTTAAAAATAGCTCTGATTCAATCAAGAAAGTAATTTTAAATTAGGACTGTTACAGTGTTGACACATCCTTATAGCAAGGTGCGACTGTAACGGATATGTCTGGTGTTGGTAAAAGTTGTAGCCTAGACTTTATAGTAATTTTGTTGTGCACCTTGTTCAGCCTGTGTCAGTCTAAACGTTAATTGCTTATCTCTTGGTGATTTCTTAGATTCTTTCAACAACATTTATGATACAGCCTGATTGATTATCTACGTAGCTACGGTTTAAAGTCTCTCCATCCAACTTACTCCGTATTGCAGGAATTAGTTTGGTCATCGCAGACTACAATTGTCTGCTCTGCAAAAATGCTGCGCGGACCACGATGACATAGTTATGTTATACAGTCATAGTTGTCACGATCTAGGTATCCAAGGGCAATTTTGAATACGGATCACTTGGTTCAGGCGATATAAATGTAAGAAAAATAAATCAACAACTGTGCAAACTTACTTCATCTAAAGCTACTTGGGAACTTGTATGAAAACTTGCAACTTTACACTTCCCTTTTATTTTCTTGTCTAATATTCATAGCAATTGATATTAGTTTTATTAGTCATCTACATGTATCAACCAGCCCAACACCAGGACTCATCAACGGAGAATAATAGACCGTATCCTATACCGCCGCCACCTCCGCCACCCATCCCTCTCCTAAATCAGCAGCCATCGTTAATGAATTTTCCTTTACCTCCACCTCGAGCACCTATACAACAAATCCAGCCGGTAGGAGTTTTATTACCACCTCCACCAGGTCCAGCTCCAAATATATCCAGTCGAAAACATGAAAGCTGGGGACGCTCTTTTGATGCAAGAGATAACTTTCTTCCTCCTCAAAACCAAAATAAAAGTATAAAACCTCAGGTTTTTAAAATGGGCTCGAACTATCCAATACCGCTCACAATACCACCCCCCCCTGCCAGTGAGCAGATGTCAGCTACCTATATACCTGGAGGGGATTCCTTTGGCCCCGGAGTTGGAATACCAGCATTTATAAGTGCCGATATCCCACAGACATCTAACACAACACCGAGAAGTAGATTTAAAACGTCTTCATTTTCATCTATGGACGATAACGGAAACTATTATAATAACCGAGATCCTCTACATCAGATACCAAGTCGATACAGCAATTCTCAACCTCCACCTGACTATAGAACAGCAACATATCCAATTAACTATCAACTGATTAACAAAAGTCAACAAACTCCTATATCACCGATTGAAGCTGGGTCTCAATGGCCTATGGAACGTGTCTTATCATGGCTAGTTAGTAACCAATTCTCTAAAGATTGGCAAGAAACATTTAAGACATTGAAAATCTGTGGCTCAGTTTTTCTAGAGTTAGGCACTGGTCAGGGTGGAAGAGGGAACTTTGGTATGATGCACCAAAAAGTCTACCCACGACTAGCAAAAGAGTGCACCAATAGTGGCACAGGATGGGACCGAGCACGAGAAAGAGAAGAAGGTAGAAGGATGAGATATTTGATCAAAAATATTGTGACCGGAAGGGTACAACGGCTTTCCAAATCGTCGCATCTACGTGGAGAATTCGTTTCTAGTACATACCAGGCCGCATCCACAGACGGAACACAGGAAAGTTCTCCAAGCCTTAGCCGAAAAAATCAGAATTCTACCCCCATTACTGCAAATACTGATGATGAGAGTCCGATGCTTGGAAGATCCGGACTTAGTAATACTGAGAAGAGCTTTTCTACTAAACCTACAAGCAAATCTGCAATGTCAAACAGTAAAAGCGTGGAGCTAGAATCAACGAATAGCCCACAAACTCGCAATAAATATAGGAATGTGCTAAAGAGCATCGATGATAGTAGCCATCTTCATAGTCTAACATCTATTGAGACAGGTGATGGCTCAATGTATGGTCTAACTCTACGTATAGACACTAGCCCTAAAAGTAGCAGCCCTGGAGGTCATCCGCTTTCACAAACTAATAGTAACTTATCCGTTTCGCCTTACAATAGTAAGTATGGTCATCGTGGTAGTATCAGTAATCTATCTGTCTCTTCCAGTACGGCTATATATGGCTCTGGTATTCCTGCAGGTGCAGCTCAGATACTCCGCAGTGTGAGTGGAAACACAGGAGATTCGAGCGAGACCCGAAATCAAGAAAGCTCCCAGCAACTAACTGATGGTGTACGCCTATCTCCCCTGGACTCTGGGGAGAGATCAGCTGGATCGGAGCAGCTGAGTTACTCAAAAGAATCCAAAAAAACTCTGAACCATTTTAGGAAAAGAAGACAAGACAATGGAATAACACAATCTACTGAAGATTTAAATCTTGAGTCACCCACAAGTCCATATCTTAATATGAAGCCAGGATACTTATTTAGCAATGGTAAAATTAGTAACGCAAGTGAATCTTCACTTGATCGGCCTTCTCCAACACTATCTGCTTCTGAGACAGATCGACTTAGTCACACGATGGGGAAACGCGGACGACGGAATACCACTGAAAAAAATTTCATTCTTGTAACACTTGATGGATGGAATTATCGTATGTGTGATATTACTCACGTCAATTCTGCTCATGAATTTCTTGAAACTTTAAAAGAAAATCTAAGCCTTCCCCGTAAGGCTTATATTGGTATATTCCTTACTGAACTAGGGCAGGTAGTCCATGAAAGGGAGCTTGATTATCAAAAAATTCATCAGTATAAAAAACAGAGAAAGCTAGGCAATTTGAAGTTTTTTCTCAGAGTTGATAATAGTAAAAGAGCTAAAGCTCTCTCCTCTTCCACTAACAAACTTGATAAAGAGTCATATTTTTTGTCTAACGATACAAGACAGCGATCAAGCTCTTCCCCGCCAGCAACAGGACCAAGCTCACAAAATACCGAGCAATTAGTACTAAACAAAACAACGTGGGAGATTTCAAGTGAAAAAATACGTGATCGTCTTATGATATTTAGATCACCACAAGAGGAAGATGGGGCAAGCTTGCTACCCGAGGCTGATAAGAAAGCTATTGCAGATCTAGCAGCGAGCGATTACAGGACAGAATCGGAAAGACGACAAAAAGAATTCTCAATAAGAAAAAAGGACCAAAGGCCATATAAAGCGCCAGTTACTAATGATAGTGCTTTAGGTATCGTGGGAAGAAATGTTGATTTTGATCAACCACGGACTTCGCCATTCGAGGATAAAAAGCAAGAAAATCTCTTACCGCATAGGAAGCCACCTCCGCCTCCTGCAGAATCGACGACACTGACCAAAGCAAATTCTTTAAGTAAAAACAGTGGTCGGCAGCGCTTACTATCAAGAAATTCGTTTCAAAGTCATATTAGTGATAGTCTATATGTATCAGACGAGGAAGCGAACTATTCACCACAAGAATTATCTCAAGGTAAAATAAAAAGAAATTTGCGTAGTTTAAAAAGAATTGAGACAAAAAGAACTTCTTCGTCTTATATTGATTTCGCTACAAGTGGCTCAGGCAAGAGTAGTCCATATTCAACAAGTGATACTCCTGGTAGTACAACTTGGAGCAAAGATGATAATCCATTTATTGTCACCGAATTTAGAGATGATGCGAATAGTGATAATGATATATCTTTACCATTGCAGATGAATGTCGACGTTGTAGCTTTTAATTCTGATCAAGCTCCTTATGCAGGAGGTATGAGTTCGAGTAGTACGTTTCCAGATTCTCCTACTAATCATCCTGTCCAACGTAAGTCATACGGGCCTGACTTTGAGTTTACTGAGTCAAATATCGATTTTAAAGAATCAACTCAGGAATTTGATCTGGATAATTCAGATGATGACTCTAATGATGGTTTATTTGCTGTCCCAATCTCTTCACAGAAAAGTTCAAGAAAATCAAGTCTGCGTAGCAGAAATCCTACAAAAGTTAATCGGAAAAACAGTAGAGGAGATGATATAGAAGATAGGCCACGGCTGACAGTCGAAACTAGATCAAAAAAGGGACTTTCTGTGTCATTTAAATCACCACAGAATATTAATAGTGCAGGATCTTACAATAATCTTGTACAAACTCAAGATTTTGAAAATCACAACAGCCTCCAAGATTTAAAAACTACGGAATCTCAAGAAGAAATTGATGCTAAATTGCAACGCCGAAAATCGTTTGCTAGAGAAGATGTATGGGCAAATAGACCCCCTGCTGAATCGCTTATCGATCATCTGGATGCTTTCTTTCCTAATCTTGATCTAGATCAACCTGTTCTAGAAGAAAGTCCAGGAACAGTTGATTCCGAAACTCTCAATCAGGAACCTGGAATCACAGACCGTTCCGATAATTCACAGGACCTAACTGAAGCTTCATCGATAAAATTATCACAATCTATTGGATCTGATGAGCAGACCTTAAAAGCACTTGAAAGACCTGAATCTATTCATAGTGTAGCTCAACGCAATATTCGCCGCTCTGGTGGTCTAGGTCGTATGAAGTCAATTCGTGAAGTCGCAAGAGGGGCTCATGAGGCTAGTAAGCGCTTTACAACTTTTACTCAGCCTGGAGACGAAACAAGTAAAATTACAAGGAGGAAAAGCACTAAAATGTTTGGGGCAAACATTGTACAGATAAAGCCAGAGCGTGGAAGTATAATGTTACCAAAAATACCACAGGATTCAATCCCACAAAGACAGGCAACTTTTAGGTGGTTCAAAGGTCAATTGATTGGAAAAGGAACATATGGCCGAGTCTATTTGGGTATGAACGCGACAACGGGAGAATTTTTAGCTGTCAAGCAAGTTGAGGTCAGCGCTAAAGCTGCTGGGTACGATAAAGATAAAATGCGAGAAATGGTAGCTGCTTTAGACCAAGAAATTGATACTATGCAACATTTAGATCATGCAAATATTGTGCAGTATCTTGGATGTGAAAGAAAGGAAACATCAATTAGTATCTTCCTGGAATACATATCTGGTGGCAGTGTTGGAAGTTGTTTACGAAAACATGGCAAATTCGAAGAGATGGTTGTCAGTTCTCTTACAAGGCAGACATTGTCAGGTCTGGCATACTTGCATCGAGAGGGAATTCTCCACCGCGACTTAAAGGCAGATAACATTTTGTTGGATCTCGATGGAACGTGTAAGATTTCTGATTTTGGTATATCAAAGAAATCAGATAACATTTATGGCAACGATGCCTCCAATTCTATGCAAGGATCAGTATTTTGGATGGCGCCAGAGGTAGTTCGCTCGCGTGGTCAAGGCTACTCAGCAAAAGTTGATATATGGTCTTTGGGCTGTGTTGTTCTTGAAATGTTTGCTGGACGTCGGCCATGGAGTAAAGAGGAAATCGTCGGGGCTATCTATAAGCTAGGAAGTCTTAATGAAGCTCCTCCTATTCCAGACGATGTGGCAAATGCTATCAGCCCTATAGCTGTTGCCTTCATGGCCGATTGTTTTACTATGTTTGTGCTTTCTAACCACTATTCCCCACAGATTGATAGGCTAACTGCTAAAAGTGATCCATCTGAACGTCCTATAGCGGACACTTTACTTTCTAAACATCCATTTTGTAAAGTTGATTTGAATTACAATTTCCTCGATACGGATCTCTATGCCAAGATTCGAGGAGCATATTAGAAAAATAATATTAATATTTTTTAATGATCATTTTGATCAAAATAGGCTGGACTCATAGTATTACCGATGTTTTGGGGCCTAAAAGATAGTAATGAAAAAATTATGTCTTTAAGCGCTGGATCGCAGTTTTCAAAGAAATGCGTAAATGATGTAACGATAATGAAAAGAATTTTTGGTGAACGTTTAGTGTCTTGATGATACAAATACAAATTTGTTTTTTTTTTTGCGCTATTATTCTTTTAGGGAATGCGATTGATGAAATGATTTGTTCTAACGTATACTTATTAATGGGATTAGGGAAAAGATAGACGTAGTTTTTTTGGGCGTTTATTAAGAATTAATTAATGAAAGCGATGGAGCCTTATCTCGCTAGACAGAAATAATTGATAGTTAGTTGTATTTGTATTTAATAGTGCAGTTATCAACTCGCTTCCTTTGTGCAGAGTCTTTTACTATCCGTCAGACCTGCAGACTCGAATGGCACAGTCTGACAGTGAGTTTTCTGATGATGAGAACGACGATAACACCGAAACAAACGTTCTACTCGGTTATGCAAGTGGAGTGATAAGTGATGACGAAATAAGTCACCTTGGCGGCCAGCCGGTATGTATAGTATTTTCTAGTAAAATTTTAAGCCTGAGACCAACCTTACAATTTTGTAGCAATGGATTGATTCGTCAACTCCGCCTTTAGCGACGTTAGTCAAGTGTAAAATATGTAACAATTTCATGGTTTTGCTCCTTCAATTAAATGGATGTCTACCAGAAATTTTTCCAGGACATGACAGACGACTATATCTTTGGATCTGTCGGCAAAATCTTTGCAAGCGGAAAGATGGATCTGTTCGTGTCTTACGTGGACTTCAAGTACTAGATGACAACAATCTGATGAATAATGACGATAAATCGATTTATGATGAATCATCAACTTCATCTAGCCAAATAGAAAAAGTTCGATCGAATCTAGGTGAAACACTATTCGGGACAAAAGATCTCTCAAATATAGATGGGAATCCATTTTCTGTTGGAGTTAAAACCCCTTTGAATCCATTTTCTTCATCAAATCTCAAGGCACTTAATATCACAGCTATTACAACCTCACCAAGTCCTCTTAGCTCAAGTACTCAAAAGAATAGTCTGTCAAAAACGTTCGCTGAATCTCTTTCGCTAAATGGTAAAAGCATAGATAATGAAACTAAGACGCCTCTAGCTACTACCGAACCCTGGCCTCCAGAATATGTATTTCCATCAGCGTTTCCAACTCTATATCTCGTAGATAGCGATTATGAAATATTAAGTATCGAAGAAAAAAAACTTCCAAATCATCTTGATAAGATGGAATTAGAGGATGAGAAGGAAAGTAGCCAGGGGAACAGCAGAGAAGATAAAGTGATCTTTGAGAGTTCAATTGATGAAACTTTTCAAAAATTTGCTGATCGAATGAATCAGAATCCAGAACAAGTGATTAGATATGAATTCAATGGTCAACCATTGCTATACGCAAAAAATGATAAAATTGGCAAGATTTTTTATGACGGAGGAAAAGAGATATCGAAAATTTCAACGAATACAATCAACTCAAATAAAATTCCAAAATGTGATAATTGTGGCGCATCAAGAGTATTTGAGTTACAATTAACTCCATACGCAATATCTGAGCTGGAAAAAGGAGAAGATATTGTAGATGGAATGGAATGGGGTACGATTATAGTTGGAGTTTGCAGTAAAGATTGTCAGCAAAAGGGAGTTTCTAATGGTGTAGGTTACATAGAGGAGTGGGTAGGTGTTCAATGGGAAGAATTAAAATGAGGTAGTTAAGGAAGAAAAATAACTAGCCATACAATACGTTATCTTTAAAGTTCTTAATACAAGGGCTTTCTGGTTATAGTGCACGTTAGGTCCAAGCAATTTTTGGACTCAAGCATCCTCATTTCCATATGAAGATTTTTTATGTGGGAAATAAGCAACTTTCTGCTTTGGTTGCTTAAATCAAATGTGATTATTTTCCCTTGAAATCTGTGATTTATCTTATGTTTGAATATCTTTTCACATTCACTAACCATCTAAACCTATGTTGGGCTACCAACTAATTTGCCACTTTCAGGAGAGGAGGGAAGTTCATTAATGAGCCTTTATAAAAGTCCGGAGTGTGAGGTTCCAGCTAGGACGGCAGTTTGAAAACATTATCTCTGTCCAGATTAAAATTCTTCGCAAAAACCTATTTCAGATATATCAAGGAAAGCCCGGGATAATACAGAACGAGTTTCGTAGCGAGAAAAAGGGCTTTAGCGATCAAAACTCAGATAGAACAGATTTAATGAATAAAATGAATGAATCTCTCTGAAAAGCTTGTGGACAATATTACAAAACATGATGATGATTTCTTCAGCTAAGTAGTCTATTCGTATTTGCCTACTGGTGATAACGAAAGGGGTTTAAAAATCAAGGGGGGGGTTCGGTAAGAGATGTTTGAGAGACAACTGAATTACTCAACCAATATCTCTACCAAGACCATTAGAAACTTCCTTTTGGCTGAGAGTCTTTACTGCCAATCCCAAGTATATATAACCTCATCCCAATTCATTCCTTTGAATCCTCGCCGATTAATAAATAGTATGTCAAACAAGTGGTATCATACCATTATAGAACATGAAAGGTTCACTGTAGTCTTGATATAACTATCACGACTGACTACACTTAGTTACCTCTTCGAATAAATTAATTCTCTTATAAAACTTAAGAAAGCAATTTTCGGATACAAGTAATCAATTATGCCATATTCTCTGTCAGGAAATTGTGGCTTAAAATAGCTAGAATTCTAGAATTTCAGAATATCTATTTAAGTAGTTGCCTTGTTTATATTCATGGACAAGAAAAATAAATATCGCAAACATGAATTGCGCCGCGACACGTAGATACTACTTCCATAGCAAAAAACACCCACTCTTCCATACCTAGCTATCTCATTATTTAAATATCTCATTCTTAAATTACGTAGTATCTCGTTTGTAGCTTCCAATTATCATTAGCATATAAAATTATGTCATGTATTGAATTTGTCTGAAAATGCATCGCTGAGACCCAAAAAGCTACAAGATCACATTTCGCAACGCCTTGAAGCAAACAGAAATATCAATATCTGCATTCATGATGATGACACTGGTATTTACAAAACTGGAATTTCCTGACAAAGATTAAATCGTTAGATGGCTTAAATCACAGAGAAACGCAATTCAATGGCATTTTGATCGGCGTTGGGTAACAGGTTACAGCATTAAATTTATAACTAAGCTAAATCATTTTTAAATCCGCCGTCCATACCACAGTCAAGAACTTTTGAATGGACCGAAGTTTAAAATTTTCCACTTCATGGCAAGCATAAAGGTAAGAATTTCGTTAATAATGCTAGTCATAAAACACGATCCTTTCAATAATAAGACTGAAATACTTCCTTTAGAATGCAAGTTTTTTTTTCTTCAGAAACTAATTTTATAGCCTGGAGTTAAGACCATACTTGGCACGTTACCTGCTCAAGAGATTCTTGGAATAAAGTGCGTATGTCACCTGAAGTTCGGGAATGGTTGCAGAATATTGTGAAGACTGGCGTTGATTGGAAAACTTTCAGGCAACTCTCCAGACCAAATGATAAATTCTCCGCCAAATTACTTCCAACGATATAAGCGCTGATGACTCAGTTGAAGTCTCTAAACTTAGGATATAGTACGAGGATTTCTTCAGTTTTCGCTATAAGCATCTTAACGGCTTATCACGGCTTAATGCTTATTACTGGATGAGTCTTGACATATGCGTAGAATCTATCCGGGCGGATGACCGAGTTGCGCTTATTGAGGAGATGCAAGAAAAGTCTATAAATAAAGAAAGAGCACTTATTTTCGCAATTCGCACGGAAAGACAGAGTGAAGTCTTACGGAGGTATTCATCAACCCTCTATTTGGACTCCACCCATTAAACATGCTATGCCATGGAGGATAGGGAACGAAAGGCGTTATTGAATTCTTGGCATTCTGATTTGGGCTTTGAGGATTGAACGGTTATTAGACAAATCAGTTTAGCGAAAGAAAGTTAGGTACTCGGCTCGTGTTTGGTTTGGGAAAATTATGAGTCATCAATGCCAAGAAATGCATAAAAACGTTGAGCGGACTTTTTAAATTCTCTAGTCTTGACTTGATGATAGAGCTTGACCCCTGCAATTTAGAACATAACTGTTTTGAAAAGGCTATCTTGAGAGGGCTAAATCGGCCAATATCCATAGGCTAAAGGAGGTGTGCTGAATGAGGAGGGATCCAGAGAAGGATAATGTTATTCTCCTGGCAGAAGGACCTGTACTCAATAGAGATATGGCTCTGATGGCTGTCAAGAACAAGCAGTCTCTTACTGCCAAATGTCTTTCGTCTTGTATACATCTCAAAATGCTGGATTCATTGAAGGCTAAGCAGATTCGTAGTTCATCCATTCGAGCTGACTGCAATTACCCAGGTTGGAGGCAGTTGGTAGAACTAGGCCTGGTTGAATTCATTCCCTTTCAGAATGAAGAGGGGTGGAATAATAGAGCCCCGCACATGCTCCCTGGATCAATGTGACCCATTCAGAATTCGTTGGCTTGCCTGGCCTGGCCTGTCAGTAGCGGTAAGTATCTTAGCGGTAGATATCTGTACCATTTCGAAGCTAGTCCCCTCGAAGTCGTAAGTGATATCATACTTTGGAACTTAGTGATTTGAGAATATTAAGAGGGCCCAAGTTTTTCTTAAATTTCAGCTTAAAAATTTTCATTCCCAAGGTCATGAAAATATTTTTTAGTCATTCTTTTGCGGAGGATTCTCACAGAGAGGTTTTACTGTAGTAGTAGTAGTGGATCGGTGTTTTTTTAATCCAAAATATATTAACCCCTTCTGATGCTAAGCTTAGAATTATATTAAAAAAAAAGAGAGTTTACAACTAGAAAAAAAAAATAGTATCCTCAAATATCACTTAATTTAAATATAATTTTATATGGTGATGGTGATTTTGGGTTTGTAGAAGGTCATGGTCATGTACTAAGGATTGGTATGTTAATTACTGTGATTTTTTATTTTTTCGATGTCTGGAGTAAGGAGCACAATGGCATGAGTAAAAATAACATCTTTTAAAAATAATTACTAAATTATAGTACGATATCTCTTCTATTTGATATCTATTCTTACCTTATACCACTTGACTTTATTCCACTTCATTTCAATTTTACATCGATTTGACTCTTACTTATTTGTTAATTTTTTTTGTTAATAGTTAAATCCCTCTCTCTGAATTTAATTTCAATAGAGGTAAAGAGAGAGAGCATATACTTATACCATGTCAAGCAGAAAAGTATCATCCATCACATCTATTGCAATTACCGCAACTACAACAATATCTCAACCCAAAACAGCTCCAATCCTATGTCAAAAATTACAAAGATGTGTTGGGAGAACGTTCTCATTTAATCAGCATCAGCATCGATTTCAACTCCGACAGTATCATTCTTATGACCATTCACCACCACCAGGTCCTTTCACAAGTCTGCAGAGTCAAATACTTTCTTCTGCTATTACACATGTTCCTAATCATGGATTCACTCAAATTTCACTTTCGCGAGGTGCAAATGACATAGGGTTAATTGACGCTACGATTAATTTATTTCCAGCTGGCCCTTTTAGTTTGGTACACTATCATCTCTTTAGTCAGCGATTAGCTCTCCAATCTCGTCTACGCCAGACAAATGAAGAAGAACTTCGAGGTATTGGAGCCAAGGTCAAGGCATTAACATGGTGGAGACTTGAAGCAAATAGAGATATAATACATTGCTGGTCTGAAGTATGTCTTTTGAGAAGTAGTTACAAATGTTACTGGAAAGTAATCTCTAAACACTATACTAACACAACACAGGCTTTAGCGCTGATGGCTCTTACATCTAATATTCAGATTGCCATCAAAGAGTTGTCACTATTGATGGATGAGATTTGGTACCTTTCTGGTGATGACTCAGTCGACACTAGTTGGTACACCAAGCGGGCTTCTTTGGCGGCTATTTACACTTCTACTGAGTTATTTATGACGACTGATAAGTCGGCAGATTTCAAAGAAACCAAACAATTTCTAGAGCGAAGACTTATAGATATGCAAAAAGTTGGCTCTACTCTAGGAGCAGTGGGACAATGGGGTAGCTTTACTGCAAGTGCTGTGTTAAACACCTTGAGAAGTAAGGGCATGCCTATTTAAATTTGCGTATTAGCAAAATACATGCTAGCAAAAGAAATTTCGGAGATAGTCCCGTTTGCCATTTTAATGGTAGTCTCCATGTGATCAAATGGAGATGTATTTAGTCGGATTCAATCATCTCATCTATACGCTGTTGGCCTCTTTCTCTCGGATCAAGAAGTCTATTATTCCAATCAGAAATTGAGCATAAGCTGTCCAGGACGAAATCTTACTTAATGATGCGTACATCCTGATCACCGTTTGCCACTCCTGCCCCAAGTGCTTTGGGTGTAATTAAGATAAATTGTCTTCCTACAGCCTTACGTGCGGCGCTTATCTACGAATAATCAGCATTAAAAAATCAAATTTTTCTTTGCAACTATGAAGAGAACCTGGACTTACAATCATCTTCGTGCTCACATCTCTATTTACGTCATCCATAAAAACATCGAATTCATCGAGACATCGTAGAGGAGCACCCATAGCTTCCCAAAGAGCTAATAATAAGCAGATAGATGAGAAAGATTTTTCGCCTCCAGACAGAGTTTTTGTCTGACGGCCCTTCCCTGTTGTAACAGACTTGTCGGGTTCAACATGAACATCAAGTTTCTTACGTTTATGATCAATATTTAGGGCTCCTCGGAAATCTCGTTCACTAAGAAGGTACTGAAAATTTATTCGGGACCTAGCAGAGATAGAGGCTTGAAAGCGACGAAACATCTGAATCCGAATGAGACATGCCTGTTTCAAAAGCCTTAGAAGCTTTTCGAGGCCTAACCTAGATTCCTTAGCATGTGCATATAGTTCCTGTTTTTTAGTAGCAGTATCGAAAATCTCTTGATCAGAAGCACCTTGTCTTTTACGATGAGCCGTAAGAATTTGTTTTATTCTGTCCAGTTGCTTCTCTAATTGTCCTGTAGTCTCACCGGGTTCTAACGGTACTCTAGCGCATACCTTACTAGCTCCTTCTGTGAATTCAGCAACTCTTGTAATAGCAACATCGCGTTTTTTCTCCAAAATTGATTTCTCATGCTGTCGACGCTCTAGAACTGCGATAGCTGAGTTTTTCTCTCGTAATGCTGTATGGCGTGCCTGATCCATGTTACGAATTTTACCATCGATCTTATTTATTTTTGCTTCATGGTCTTTTAAACGAATCAAGACGTCATTGTGCTTTTGACGCAATTCTGTCGCATTTTGTTGAAGTCGCTCTAGTTCCAAGGCTTGATTACCATAAGATTCACCATAAAGCCGAACTTTATCCTCCTCATCTTCTAAACATTTTTTTAAGACGTCAAGTCGGCCGTCTTCAGGATCTAGATCTTCAAGTTGTGCTCGGAGTTTCTCAACTAAAGTTTCGATTCGTTGGGTAGCAACCTTTAGTCTTTCAATATCTTTTCTGCGCTGTGATATTTCTCTCAAACACGATTGAACTCTTTTTTGGGCCTCATTCACATCTCCATCACAGGATTTTAATTCGTGTTCAAGGAGTCCAAGAGTTTCTTTGTGAAAAGTTATCTTGCTTTCGGTATCAGTTTGCATTCGTGGCTGACCTCTAGGCGGTTTAATTCCACTGGTAAAAGAGCTCCCACGCCCTGTAAAGCCAAAGTATATACCATGTCTTCGTTGATTATCATGTAGACTGTATGCTTGTCGAGTGTTCTTAGGCCTTGTCCCATCAAATAAAATCTTTAAAGCATCTTCACGGCGCTTGATTAGAAGAGTTTGTTCGATGGCTTGATTTATAATTAAGTGTTGTCTAACTAATTCATTATCAATATCCAATACACGCAAAACTGTTAGATACTGGGGATCAGGCTCATTTCTAGATGTATCTATAACCTGATTTTTTCCCATAATCATCACTGGACAAAAATTTGCCATATTATGTGATTTCAAATAGTTTGACATTCGCCGCTGATCTGAAGTATTGGTGACTATGAATCCATTGAGCTGAACACCAAGCTGCGTTTCAAGAATATCTCCCCATGTAGCATCTATAAGCCTAATGTGTAACCCTAATGGTCCAACTGGCGAATTTATGAACTCTTGATCTTGGCTGATTTGTTTCAATAATCTAGGCATTTTGACATCATAGCCTGCCATCGGATCACGTCGACCACTATTCAGTTCCTGTAACAAGCCTCGAACTTTTTGTATATCAACTCTCTTTGCCTGACTTAAGCTTTCAACTCGATTTAATTCAATTTTTGCTTCGTCATATTGTTGATCTAAAAGAGATAGCCCTTCAACACTACCCCTGTGATTAGCTATCGCCTCTTCTAATCTTTTTTCAGCTTCGTCGATTTCGAGTTGTTTTCGGGCATGCGATCCCCCATTTGCTTCTGCTATGAGTTTCTGTTCGGCCTCTATCTCTTTTATACGTTTTCTTATATCTTCTTTTGCCTCTGCTAATTCAGCTTTGATTTTAGCCTTTTCAGTATTTGCCTTTTTAACATCTAAGCTAGCAGCTTCATAAGCACTCCTAGCCGCCTCTTCTTCTTCATGAATTGGACCTGCTTCCTCCGTCAAGATTTTTAAGCTCTCTTTCGAACGGTCCAGTAATTCTTCAGCCTTTTGAAATGACCGATCGTGGTTTTCAACTACTCGTTCATCATCTTCAATTTTTTGCTGAATCTCTGACACAGCACGCTCTTTCTCTACTAATATGTTTTCCTGATCAACAACTTGTGCCCAAGCATATTTCTTAGATAAAATACTTGCTGTTTTTCTCATTCCATCATGCTGTCTAGCTGCCTCGGCTTTTTCTCGTGCAATACTAGCTTCTCTCTCTAGATCAGCTATGTCATCTTTAGATTCCTCTAGTTTTGCTTCGATGGCATCGCATGTATCAAAGATTAGACTGTAATCATTATTTAATGCTTCTAACTGGACACCCTCAGCAAAAAACTTGTACTTCTCAGCTGGTGTTGATTGGTGGAGAAAAGACTTCGCCTTATCTTGTGTGAGAATGTTCATAGGATTGTCGACTTGAAGCTGATAGAATTCCACTATATCTTCTACATCTGCTTTCTTGGTGGAGATAATAACTCCCTTAGATGATTTAAGCTTGAATTGACTACCGCCAGATCTTGAAAAATGTCGTTCAACAATAATTGAGGGCCCATAGATTTCGGGACAATAGGCATCATTTCCTTCATTCTTTAATTTAACAATAAGTATTGCCTTTTCTTGGCCCCCTTTGATAAGACTTTTTAGATTAGAACCTCTATTTGTGTTAGATGCTTTGCCTCCAAGACATAAAGTGATAGCAGTGAGAACAGCACTTTTCCCACTTCCATTCATACCAACAACAAAATTAATCAATGGTCCAAGTTTCACATGCAGTCTAGAGTGGCACATAAAGTTTATGCAAGTAATTTCAACAATAATAGCATTATTAGCTGCATGATTATCACCAATCCGATCTCTTCGCTTTAGAAAAGCCTGAGCAGCCTTGCGATCATCAAGTTCTGGGTTTTCAAGATGCTTAAATCCATCGTCTCGAATAGATTCATATTGTGAGCATAACTTTTGAGTAGTTTGCTTTTCTTTACTAGCCTCGTGTTCGGACTCATCGTCAGATGCTGATGAATCTCTAAGATGCTGTTTATCAGAAAGACGTGAATGTTTCCGCTAACATGCAGACCATTTTTGTCAGTAAATCTTACTCTTATATGCAAATAATTGGTCAGGGCTAACCTTTCTTCTGTTATCTGAACTAGTAGATTCATTTTGTATTCTATCATCATCCTCATCACTATTATTTGGCCTCTTTCTCGGCACCATATTGGCTACATGTTTATTCACGATCACATCATTTAAATGCGATAAGAAAAAAGGAGATATGGTAAACAGTCCACTTTTAGTGCATTAACCCAAATTTATCTATCCCCTCTATTACCACTAATTGATAATACAAATTTTAGAGTTATGTTAGTATGATTTATCTCTACTAATAATCTTATCTAGAATAAATTACATTCTGTACTTTATATTAATTTATACTACTAGCATGTTTTAGCGAGTTTTCGAATTTTGTTATAAGTTCTTTGGTATCTTCTAATCCAACGCTGACTCGAATGAAATCAGTATGCACCCCAAATTTTGCTGCCCACTCTTGCTCAAAATAATGTGCCAAAATAACATATGGCGATACGAGAGTAAAGTTTGTACCTAAACTTGGACCTTTCGCCATCTCTATATGGTCGTGAAATGCTATTGCTTGTTCAAGGCTCTGTAATCTAAAGGAGAGGAGACCACCGTATCCACCATCTGGTGTCCTGCAAGCATCATAATTTTTCTTTGATGGACTACATTTTGGATAGTAAACGGTCTTAACGAGAGGGTGCCGCGTTAGCAGGTCACAAAGAGCCTCGGCATTTTCGTTTATCTTTTTAATCCTCGCAACAAAGTCTCGACTGTTACGCTCCATGAAAATTGCATCCTCTGGCCAATACATATCTTTATAATCCCTATCTGCAATTTTCTTAAGGCTGTCATAATAACGGCCATTTGGATTAATAATAGAACTTCCGCCGGTCACATTACATTCCCCCGAAAATATTTTCGTTAGACTACTCACCACTATATCTGTATAGGGTAGGACGTTTACGTTGATGAAGTTTCCTATGGTCTCGTCGACTACAACAGCAAAATCGTAGGTATTTGCAAGTTCACGAATTCGTAAAAGATCGGGGCTTCTCAACAAGGGATTACCAGGAAATTCGCAAAATAGCGCTAGATATCTCTCTCCTGCTCTTAATCTTTTCTCTAGATCATCAAGATCTTCTGAAGAACCGTATCCATAGAAGATACAGCCAGGTCCAAACTTTTCAAGAATCTTTAGAGTATCAACATATGGGAATCCAAATGAAATACTTTTCATAGGACCACGTGCCTCCATAAGCATTTTATGAGTATTAAAGATAGCATTCATACCAAAAGGCCAAAGATAAACATCATTCTCTGTTAATCCAAGTAGGCGACAATTTTTTAAATCGTTCTGCTGTTTTTCTGTAACTGATAAGTATTCGTCTGTAATAAAACCAGCAATCCGACGGCGAATAGCTAGCTTAGCAAATCCGGAAAGTGATACATCTAAATTACGACCAAATCTCTCCTCTATAAACCGAGAGCTCTCATGAACATCTGGGTTAGAATCGCGAGCAACTTCGAATTGATAAGCTAGTAAATTAGGGTTTGGATTGTCTGTTTGAATAGTAGTCTGCTCTTTTTGGTATCGCTTAGGGTCTATACAAGCCTTCTGGTCTCCATCACTGTATGTTTTTAAAGTCAACTTGTTGGTTAGAATATCTTCCTGAAAAAGATAATGACAAAATTCTGCACGTCTGCTTGAAATTCCCTCTCCTGTGTGCTGCCAAAATTCTTTTGCTATTGAGAATACTGATATTGGAAAAAGAACAGCAGAAATGGATGGTGAAAAATCCCTGAGCTTTACTTGGTTGATTTTGTTTGGGTTTAAAACTAAATCAATCAAATGTAAATCACCTCTAGGTATTGAATTATCTCTGGAGATAATAAATTCAATGCATCTCTGTGCCGCTTCTGATGATGGAAATAGCATCGCATTTTGAGATTCTAGATTGCCATGTTTTCTCAATATAGCCTTAGCAAAAACAACAACTAATTTATTGATAAAGAATCTATTTATATAGTGTAAGCGTCGAACTAGAGCCTAGATCTGGTTGCCAGAATACGTGCGACAGACCGTGGATACCCAGTGACCATTTTCGTAATCACTCTTTCCTCTAGCTCCTCATATCCAATATTATCTTTCCAGGTTGGGAGACATACACTTATTGCCTGTACGATAGTTACATCAACTAAGTGAAGTAAAAAGTGCATGAAATATGCTACTGAAACCTACATGAGGTGTGCCTGCTGGAATAGCCTCCCCTAAATGAAATTTCGACATCTTCTTTATCCTTCTTCATGTATACTTACAGATAGTGCGTGGATCAAAGAGCTTGTGAGACTCAAAATTTTTTTTGTTACTAAGTGTCAAGCATCCGCTAAATTATTTAACGGTTTTTAGAGCTAAATTTAACCGGCTAGCCTTCTCTGTATCTCTCATCTCTATAAGCAAAATATTTTTGGTCAAGTTATGTTCTATGCTAAGTTGCTACTTTTCTAAATACTTATCAGTTAAAAGGTCTTTAAGTCCACGTGAAACAAAATGAAGTTAGATCTAAATTAATTCTAGGTAAAACCTGATTGTTCAAAATAGACATATGTTTGTTTGTTTAATATTTTACGTCTAGCTAAATTAGGGCTGAGCCAATATTCATTAGGGCCGGTCAGACATCTCTTTGGAATTTTAACAAATTGTTATTGGCAAAATTTGGTGATTATTATTTTGCAACCTATAAAAATATGTACAAGGAGATTTTATGATTGTTATCTTAAACTCTACTTCTTCCCTATATATATAACAAAGTCTCATACGATTATCAGGGGGATGACGATCGTAATTTAATAGACGACTTGTGACTAATCCACTAAAATATATTTAACCAGACAGGGGTTTAAGATTCCTTGCATATTATATTTCCAACACGCTCTCTTAGTCACAAGGCTGTGTTGTCATCATGCAAACCAAGTTGCTGAATAAATCGAGAGAACTGTTCGGAGCTTAACGGCTTTGTGAATCCGTCTGCAGGATTTTGTGCTGAGGATATTTGCCTCACATCAACGTTGCCATTACGAGCTTCTTCTACAGAGTAATGGTACTCTACCCTTACGTGCCGACGACCGGATGTCATTCCGTCATCTTTAGCCCACTTTATAGCACCAGTATTATCCTCCAATATAGGAATCGGACCAGTGGGCATCTGATCCAACTCCGA
>MCFK01003707.1:0-18173 GCA_003610855.1 Erysiphe neolycopersici | reverse complement strand
CAACGACTTGTACTGATGTAATGCTAATTATTTTTGGTTTTTGTTCTCTATCTCTCGTCTACCTCTTTCTATCGTTTCTATGTACATTGTATGTCAATATTACGGAATTTCGATATTCCGACAGTAGGATTTTAAAGACACTTTGTGCCTAAACTAAATATATTTATCCTACGTTATTCTATCTGGTCCCTAGCAACCTCAAAGGATACTTAGTTACTTTGCAATAAAAGGGGGTCTTCTGTTTAAACTTTTCGTCTATAGGCTGTGGGAGAGGAAAAGACTAACATCAATTTTTATCCTCATCAAAATTATTTGATTAGAATTCAACCCTCTCGTAACTTCCCAGGAGCTTAAGCTTAATTTTTTTAACTGGATCTTTTTCAAGATGAGAGCACTGAATAAATTCGAATCTAAGTAGCTATACCCTGAATATAAGTTAAAAAAAAAGTGGAGTTTTCAACAACAAATATGTGCCTCCGAATCCTTTATATCTTACCCCCTCCCTCCTATACTGCTACGGGTCGTAATGATACCTTGATTTCATTTGTGCTAGATGGCTGCAAAACAATTAAATGACTCAAATCAGTTACTCTCGCCATGGCAACGTAACTTGACCTTGTGTGAAGAATTGGTTTGTCAAGTCGACGCCTACGTACTTGAGTGTCTAATCCTGTGACGTGTTAACAAAAGTTCAGAAGTAAGGTCATAAATATAGCTGCTTCCTTATCAGAGCAAAAGGAAGATATACACTGCTTGGTAGTGTGATTCGTGAAATAATATGCTGCTTTGAGACACCAAATTAGTTGAAAAGGTCCGATATATCGACCTTGATTGGTATTAGATATCTCATCGTACTGTCCGTCAACTATAAACGAAGCACGATCTGGGCTCTTTACACATACTTGGCTATACATTTCATAGCTTACCCGCGGGTAACTTCCACGTTAATGCAGGCTTTATGTATTCGCGTTCAAAGCATTCCAAGGGAGCACTCAGCGATTATCAAACGTAAAGCGATCGTTACCCTAATTCTCGCCAGTAAATATCCTTGCCTATTCGAGGTAATAATTATCAGTCGTTGCGGTTTTTTAACAACCCAAGGAAAGTCCTTTAAAATTTCCCATCACTCATGCCCAGAGAAGTAGGCAATTCCAGACCGCAAGAGCCCCCAGTCAATTGATCTTTTATTACAGACCCGAGCCCTCGGTATTCCCGGGAAGCTAAGCTGAGACTGCCTTGTCAATCTCTGAAGTATACTCTAGCACATCAATAAACTGTAAGTATGATTGAGTGATGGCTAAATTTACTGGATAAATTGGAATCAAGAAGAAATCGAATTTATTCATTACTTCAAAAACACCAAATTAATTAAGACGTGTTGGTTGGTCCAGAGAGGGTTTTCTCATTTATATGTCGGACTTATCTTGATCACCTACACAACAAATTTGCAATCGGATGTCCACCGTGGTGCAGATTTGCCTCGACCTTGTTTTGAGACGTGTGCCAGTTGTCAGTATAGCCTCCTTTAGCACTCTACAGAGATCCAGCGCATAATTTTTTATCTGCCAGATAGAGTCTAAGGTAGAAGGGGGGTGGGGAGGTAAATCTGAGCAATTCAGATCACTCGGGACATGTATATCCCAAATTGGACAGACCTTGTTAAACATGCTGGATCACTTAGAAAATGGTATCCCAATTAGGAATATCAGATGGAATCACCAACTCTTTCCCTTTCACGTATATACATGTATTGTTCTTCCCTTTGTAGTTCCATAGGCAAATATAAATTATTTCTTGGCATTGCTTTCGTGCTTGACAGAATTCATTCTTGCCTTTTAAATTAGGGTAAGAAAGAGGTAATCATGAATTGACTTGAGCGACAAAGAGCTAAGCGTAAAACCCTTATGTACACTTTCCTTCTTTGTAGCTCAACGCTTCACTATCTTGATTTTGTCGAAGCGAATGTAATGTAAACAGAGCACATATGCGAAATATTGGTAAGCGACGACAACGATGAAAGTAGGGATTACGTCATGATAATAATAGGAAAGACTATTTGGGTGGAAGCCTCACAAGAAGCAATTTGGACTGTGCAATACATTATCAATTGATGCTGCTATAAAATAGCAATAATCTACTATCTAATTATTACTTAAACTCAAATCCAAATCCAAATCGTAATCGTATTGAGAAGTAATAAATGAAGAATAGCCCTTAGAATTGGGATGCTGGAATCTTATACCGCAGATCGATAAAATAGACGCTGCATTGATCCACAAATAACCATTCCTCTGTACTGCTCCAAATTGATCTCTCCTCACTTCAGTTGAGTTAGGAAGTAATTCAGAAATACAGTTAAGTAGTAAAATTATGGATCTCGCGAACTTCTTACACGCGACACGATAAAGAATCCTATCACTTAAAAAAATGATGACATATGTAGTTTTATATAGTCCCATGCATGCCTCTGGGTCATTTTCAAGATCTTTTATCTTGACGCTTATTTTATGACATATTGACGGTTCAAAAGGAATTTTAAAAAAGATGGTTCTTATGATTTCGACTCGGTCCGAGGCGCTTTTTTCTCAAATAATTAACCATGGTTAACTTTTGCTTGTCGCCTCTTGTGTCAAAATATTCAATGATGTAGAATCTAATTATGAAATCTACAAAGAACCTTAAACTATTTTAAAATGCTTTGACAGTTGAAGGTTGAAAAGCCGAGCTCCAGGGCTCTTACTACCTAGTTACAACGTAAGTAAAATGAAAGTTGATATTTAGGTTGGTAGTATTAAGTATATTTTTTGTGAAAACTAACTAGTAATTTTACCTTTCCTTCCAGCTAAGAAAGCAAGATTTATGATGATATTACAATCAGAAATCATTTTATTAAATGAATCTTCCTATTAATCGCTGTCATGGAGACTACCACTATCATATCAGAATGGCATTCTTTCAGCTAAAAGTTACTGGCTCTTGATATCTTAGAAGAAATAAATCCTTAAATCCCGTGTCTCGACAGGGAATCTGTTTTTGTAAAATTAGACGAATTTTCGGGAAATGATTGTCTACTTGAGCCATGAACTCAGTTCACTTTCTGTCACACATTTTCTTAATCCACGAATGACTGTTCCATTACTACACTCAGAATTCCAACTCTTTGTCTCCCATTTATCAACATGAGATGGCCCAGGTAATCTATATGCTAGTTCTGCAGTGGAAAAATCATCTAGGTTTGAGTTTGAACGAGATATATTAGCTTCATGTGATAAGTACATCTGTTCATGCGAATTTTGGGATGATAAAGCTTGATGTAAAGAATAGAATCTAAGTTCAAAAAATTTGGCCTTTTCCTGCCAGTATCGTGTATGTCTTTTCGAATCTTCAAGGTTTTTTTTTAGGGTTCCGATAGTAATATCGTGCCAGGTTCCAGCTTGCTGCTTTAGCTTTTGGACTTCTTCACATTTTTTGTCCAATTGTCGTTGAAGAACTCTAACTTGTTCATATAATAAGGGGTTAGATCGACCAGGAGCGAAGGTTATCGATGAGTTCAAATATTTTGAGCCTCCATCTTCTTCAGTACCTGTATCCGAACGGCCAGCAAGTTTTCTAGCGGAAGAAAACTGAATGGTGGATTCCTGTTTTGAACATGATGATAATGACGAATTATTTAATACCTTTCTAACACCACGTCCCACTTCACTTGACATCATGTACTGTGAAATAAAGTGTTACGTTAGCCTTGTGCTTTTTAATTTATATAGAGTAAATGTGACATATGGGATTCAGTGCTAACTTGTCCATTAATTTGATTTGTTACCGAAAGAGGTCTTGAAATAGCGCTAGATAGATTTGTAGTTTTTTTAATGGGTTTTTCAATAAAACTTTTCACTCGCCTTAGTGATAAAGACGGTGTATCTTTAAGATTTACTATTGTGAATGTTATTTTCTTAGGCATATTTTATATGGGACAAAAATTCTTTAATGATGAACTTACTCAACGACCTCCTTGAATCCAAATCTTTAGATCGAATAATCTCTGGGTCTGGGTTTGGATATTTATAAGAAATTGCTTTTTGGAACGTCGCATCAGACTCAATTGATTTCTTAGCTTTCAAAGGTGAATTTTTAGTATATTCACCCAAGAGTCTATTTCCAGACTGATCTGATCTATTCATCGACTCAGTCGGCTCATTTAAATTTGGCGATGGGTTGATTTCATTTTCAAACTTTGCCAATAAATGTGACATTTTATTACTATGACTTGCAGATCTAGTTACTGATCCCAAAGGTGTTATAGATTGATCATTCTGGTTTATATAATCAAATTTTCGCTTCATAATTCTATCTTCGTTTTGACACAGATACCTATCTGGTATCATATTGTTATCGTATTTTGCTTCATGGGATAAATTCAAAGTATGCCTAGACCTCTGATCTAAAACTTTAGAAAGCTTCTCCGAGAAAGTAATATCTTTATCCTGAAATTCTGTAACGAACGAGCCATTTTCTGTTAACGTTAGTATTCGTGAATGGTACTTCGGATTTTCATTCAGTGGGTCAAGAGCATAGTGGTTTTTTGTTAGTGGCTTCAGATTAAGATCACTGTCTGAAACGCAGAATAAATATGATGGGGTAGATTTTACGGAATTTCGAGAAAGTATCTGTGAGCACATTCCTAGCTTATCATGGAATATTTCTACAGGCTCCTGTGTACTAATTTCTCCTTGATTCGGAGGGGTCTTTTGACCTAATGATAACCTTTTTGATCTAAAATTAGATATCTTAAGCCTTCTTTCTGTAGGTACTGGCAAATAGCTTCGATTTTTTCTCAATCTAGCCACATTATTACACTTTATAGAAGACTCGGCTTTTCTAGGCGTGTACGCGTTTCGCACAAGGTCTTCATAAGATTTCTCAATAGGAGCTCCGAGTGCGAAAGACATATCTAAATTCTTCAAATCAAAATTTTTATCCAAAGAAGCAGTCAATATTAAATTCTCAAAATTTGGAAGGCAGTTCTTACTATTTGTTGTTGTCTGACAACAAGATTGAGAGAAATCGCCTGTCGAAGCTAAGGATGCAAGTTTCCGACGTCTAGACCGAGTTCCATGTCTTTTATTTGGTGCTTCACTAAATATTGGTGAAGGCATACAAAATGATTCTTCGACTGGACGTCTTTTTATTACAAATGACTCAAAGGCTGAAGATTGCTTAGCATTTTCATTGCTTTCTGATCTCTCTGTGGTTGAAGGCTCTAATACTATTGCAACGTCAGTTGTCAATTTATTAGAAAATTAAGGTTTTAACCTTTCATAACGGAGGGAAGAGTTTCTTTACAAATAGCTTTAGCAGGAATTGATTTACTTCTCTCAAATGAGTTTTTTGAGTAATTCTCTGATACATATGGTTTCTGTGTTGGTTGTGTTGGACTACAAGTAGATGATCTCTTTTTACTCCATTCTTGATTTTGATATGTTAGATTTTTGATATGCTGAACTACATCGCACCATTCCGCTATTATCATTTCAGTAATTTTATTAGCCATTTCAATTTTATCCATTTGCAGGTTAACTTCCTTTAATTCATCACAGATCTTTCTTGAATTCCTTTTTTTTTCTTTTCTAGATTTTGGTGGACTTATAGGAAGCAAGATAAGCCCCCCATTAGGATTGGCAATCTGCATAGAGTGGCTCTCGACAAGATCTCCAATAATTATTGGTCCAAAGATAACATCGAGTGAGCCATAATCCATGGAATCAGATGTTGGAAGTGGTTTATCTTGATCTCCTTCACTCTTCGTGGCTGCAGATGCTCGACTGATCATACAAAGAAGGCCAAATACTGCACATATCAAATTTCTTCGAGATTTCGAACTTAAATTTAATACAGCTAGTGCGATTAATCTCACACGAACATGTGCCAGCTTCTTTCTCGTTGATTCAGGTCCACTATTTAGCTGAATATTAATTGATAAAAACACGTCAAATAGTGTTGGTGAGCCAATAATGCCACCTGGTAATCCAATAAGAAATTTTTTGAATGCAGATGCTACGTCGTGTACATCACATTTGATATGGCCCGGAAGAGTTGGAGAACGTACAGTGCCAGCCACAGCTTCATTTTGCTCGCAAGAATTACAAAAATAGTTATACAAGTCATTAATATTATTATGAGAGCCTTGAACACGAAATAGGCCTCTTGTAGTTGTTCCTGTAACTTCTTAGGAATCATGTTTAGACAGTTTTCCAATACTTACCATGCTCAACAAGGTATTGAGCCAAAGCCCGAAAACAAGTAGGTATTAACAAGCTCCCTGGAGTGTACTCTGTAGGCAAATACAGTAAGCTAAACCCACAAAGCCTACCTAGTTCTTGCAAATTCTTGCCCTTAAATTTATCTTTTCTACCACTTATTCGTAAAGAAATATCACTTAAGCTTTTTTTATGTCTCAAATGTTTATCCTTTATATTTTGCGGTGATGATTGACGTCTCAAGATTTTCCGTGAGAACCAACTTTCATGTCTGAGTGAGACACATCTCAAATTTTCCTACAATTTGATCTTAATTCCATCTTTTAGCTAGCTCTTAGATCCATACCGTAGATGATTTAAATGTACTTGGATAAATCAAACGTACACCATGCTACAAAGAAGATGAGTAATTCGATTTTTAAATTATCTCATCACAAAAATATACCTCTTTGGCTAATGTATTGTATTCCTCTAAATAATTAAGGTAATCACTTCGACTTGCCATTTCAGTCAAATCATTTGGCGTTTGAGATCTCAAGTCAGCCCATATGTCGCCAGATCGTAGTTTCCTGTGTAATAATTCTTTAGCAGAGGATAGGGATGATTTTCGCGGTATTGAGTTATAAGTTTTTGTTCCAGACTCAACTAAACTCTGTTTGCAAGAAAATGGACTTTTATCGGGCTGTCCTTCAAGAATATTTGACTGCATTAGTCTTTGAGGTATGGGAAGATCATAGAATATTGCTCCTGACACCATTTTTTATTGATAAGTTTGTAAGTGAAAAAGAGATGAAAGAAAAGTTGTTTTTTCTATCACTTCGCAATTAAGTATGAATGAATTTGTCTTTCAAAAAATATTAAGTTGGAGCTTAAGATTCCCAACTATTATCCTATCAGTCGTGCCTGCTCGGCCGGGTAGGAATTAAGCTATGTAGGTATGCGTCTAAATTTTTGCATTCTCTATGTGGATAGTCTATATTCTTAGCTGAAAAATCCATGATACCTGGTATATTAATACTAAGGGATTGGAAATTAAAGCTTAAGACAAGAAGTTTTCTTCATTCATTTATGAAAATAAGTTAGATTTAACTAACTTAGACCCATTTCTACCAAAACGCCGAGTCGCTGTGAAACAATTACGTACTCTCAAAGTTGCCAATACCAAGTCCGTTTGCTGATTAAGGCTACTCATCTATTTCACCTTGTAAAAGAACATATTTCAAAATATCTGACAAAGATATTATACCTTTCAGACGATAATCATCATCAACTACTATTAAGCGATGCACTCGAGATTTTCGAATTGTGTCAAAAATAGAGTTTAGCCTATCTTCCATACTGCATGTGTATATACCAGGGAAATCTTCAGCTCGCTTTGAAAGTGCCTCACCAACACCCGTGGTCAGTTCGTCATAAGCACCTCCTTTAATGACTGCAATCACATCGACTGCTTCGAATACATTGCTGACTCGATTGTTTTCGTCCAAAATAGGTACACAGGAGATACTACACTTTACCATCATGTGTATAACGTCAATGACAGAGGTATCCATGGTCGCTGTCTGCAAGTTTTCGTATGTTCCAAGACCTATTTCAGATACACTCTTTTTAAGCTTTTCTGTCTCAACGACATTTACGGCAATGAATTTGAGAAGTCTGTATTGCGTAATCACACTTACAACCATCTGTCTCCCTGTCTCATCGTCTATGTCGATTAGGGGTATCCGTCTAGCACGTGTCTTAAGCATATGACGGCATGCTTCGTAAAGTGGACGAGTAGGATTGACTGAAACTGTTTCTAGAGGTGATACACCCAAGGCCCTTTCAATGTCTGCCAATAATCAGCCCTGTGCCAGTAGTGCAAAAACCTCATCAAACCTCTTAAGCTCCTAAGTCGAAATTGATCAATCTGTTTAAGAGCATCTGGATTTTGCCAATAATACTGCACGACATTAATGTAATCAGATGTTGTTAGGAGGCCAGCAAATTTTGAAGTATGGGAGTCCCATAGAGGTGCCGAAACTATACCTAGAAATAATGTTACATCTCTGACAAGGAGTCAGACTAACAATTAACATACCATTTTGTAGAAGAATTGTCAAACTTTTTTTGACGAGTAAGTCGGTGTCAAGAATAATTAGTCTAAATGATAGAGGAAGAACATCATAACTTGTGCGAATTTTGAGAAAGTCTCGGATGGCTTTCTGCAAGGCGCAAATTGTCAGCCTCGCACAGCTTGCGCAAACTACTTTCCAATCCCACAAAGTTAATTCCGAATGGCTAGAATTGAGTCTGACTAAGTTGTGCTTCTAGGATCTAGAATTATGAGTGACCACCTACCAAGCCGCTGAGCTGGTCCTTATCAACTACAGTGAACTTCGATGGTATTTCCCTCATTGCACGACTAGGTATAAGGAAAGTAGACGGCTGTGCTACCTGCAGAGAGTCACTACCACAGATAGCAATGTCTGTTGAGGGTATCAGGTCAGCGGCTGAACTTTGCGGGTTGAGTTCGACCGTGTCAGACATGGGGTAGTGACATTTAAAAGACGGCACCGCTCTGTAGGTTTTAGACGAGAAAAGATCCGATTTGTAGCGACCAGAGACTAAAATGTGAAATGAAGTTATAATTGTTAAGACAAGATCTTGCCTTTATTTGTGATAAACTATAACTTGCACTAAGTCACTCTCGGATTGATTTATTTACACAAAGGACACTAGTGGGGGAACGAATTATTTTGCTAGTGCAATCAGTATTCGCCCCAAATTCGTATCATAGTTTATCCGACATTGTAGTGTAGATTCAGGTATCAGAAACAACTAGATAATGCTGCCAGGAGTCCACCGGCGTCGAGATGAATGACATAGTACACAGCATATGAGGACTTGAGATTTGAATAATGAAATAGTGCAGTTCAATGCCCACTATTGTCGCAAGTCTTTATTTAATTTTATTAAAAAAAGAAAAAAGCACGGAGTTGACTTGAAACTAACTTCAATTGCACCAATTAGAGCTCTGATCTTTTTTTAGTCTCACTATTAGGGCCTCTCAGACTTAAAGCAAGTGTTCCTTTCCAATGTTGAAAACGAAAATGTTGAAAAGCATTGTAATCAAAAACCACACCAAAATCTTCGAAATTACTATTCCTTGAAATTATCATCACCACATTACTATCAATATTTGTTCAATCAAATTTCTGAATGCATAAACTACTAGTGTATTCATTTTCGTATCATGTAGTTATTTTTTTAGGTTGTGAAAATGGTAATAACCAGTATTTACAAACCAAAAAGCAAATTGATATAGATTTTTTAAAACATATCATTTTATTTATCTCGCTCTCACTCCCCCGAAGCTCTTTTTTCGCTTGGAAATTTTTATGAAATACGGATTTAGCAGTGAAATATCCCATGAAATTTTTAATTGTACCTAATAATGAATTGATCATGATGTTGGGCTTCGAAATTAATGAAGATGGAGCTTAGGTATTTTTGCTGGGGCCGTTGATTACAAATGTTCTCAACATTTTCGTTTTCAATAATAGAAAGGAACACTTGCTTTAAGTCTGAGAAGCCAATGAGAAACAGTAGTCATTTTCAAAAAGGGAGTTCCCATACTAAGCGAATAATTTACATAATCAAAACAAGCCGGATAATTCCAAATCCGATCACCAAAGCAACGGCCTGTAACACTTTGATTATGAAACGTATATAATTCTACCATGTCAATCTTATGAAGTAGTAATAATGGACTATACGTTTAGTACAAATCGATTCGGGATACCTTTACTTAATAAAGTTGAATGTACCAACATTGAAATTACGTTTAAATTTGGATATGCATTTCTAAGGCAAGAGACCAAGAAAGACTACGTATGGGCTATTGAAGTTCCACGAGATTTTTTTGGGAAAAAAATATTCCTAAGCCTGGAGTAATTGTTCCAGACCGAGAGTTCGCACTAATAAATGCCATAAACCGAGCTTTAATTAATCAATTGTGAAAAGATTCCTTGTGCATCTCACAACAAGATAGCTCAAATATCTCCTAAGTACTAGATGATGATTCGGCGAAAGATTTTACCGACGATATCATGTAAGTTTGGAATGCTCCAATAAGTTTTGAGCATTCTGCTCAATAGAATGGCTGTAGTAGCAAGTGGTCTACTTTTCATGCTAATAATGAAAGGTCTTTCGGTTACTTGGAGTAGAAGTGGCTCCCACATATGGAAAGATTAAGATTTGCCCATTGCCACATCGGGAAACACCTTCATCTTGGCGACATGACTAGTAGTACGACTAAAGGCGCTTATCACTATTTTAAGATGCTTATATCAAATTCTACGGGCAATTAATTCACACTTTAAGAGGGTTCGTGTCCCTTTGGGTCAGCATATGTGGAAGATCATTGAACAGGAACATCAAAATGTATTTCGGTAGTCGGTAGATTTGGATTTGTATTCCAATGTGATTTGCAAATGATGCTTTTATTTTTAAACTAAACCGATTTTGTTTGTAAGAGACCCCTATAGCAGTTGCTATGCCAAAAAGCCTGGGAAGTTCAGCTTTTGTTCCAATTAAAGATAAAAAAATTAAAACATAATATTAGGAGCGCGGCGAACAGGTAATTACTAGGGTTTCTTGCTATCTAATTGACATATTTGGGTAGGGAGTATAGAATAGCAATTGCCTCTCGTAACGTATAAAACAAGTGAATCGACACTCAACTAGCCAATTGTTACTTGCAATTGCTAAATACAACTGTTTAAGTAGTCCAACCATCATCACTTTGACTGTCTTCTGAACATATGCTTATATATAATTTCCTGCCATATCAACAGGATTTGTTCCAAAAACAACAGAGATCATGCCACTAAGGCTAAAATTTGAAATATTCTTGTGATTCCCTTCTAAAAACTAAGTAGGCCTATTTCAAGTCTCATATAGCATTTTTAAATAGTCAAAACAAGCTTTTTAGAAGACAATAAATAGAAAATTGTTCGATTCAAGAAAGCAACAGTATTCATATACAGAGTAGCCAGCCCTGTCCGTCGGTAATTCCTAGTCAGTTGAAGCCATATGGATGCAATGATTGAATAGTTTTCTAGATCTTTTTGGATGATCTCTTCTTTTTTTCTTGAGAGCGAAAAGCACTGCTGTTTCCAGGTGCTTTCCCGCCCAAAAGCCCTTGCAGAGCAGCCATATTTGGCATGCCCCCAGGAATCCCACCTGGCATACCACCTCCAGCACTTTGCATTTGTGATATCATTTGTTTAAACATATCCTCACTTGCACCACCATCTGACAGTGCTGGACTGTACGAAGGTAGAATTGATCCTATTTTCCACCCATAGGGAATAGCTGGAGTTGGATAGTCTTTTGAAGGATCTAATGGAGGGACACCTGGCAGAATTGTGTTTTTAATAGAGGTAACAGTGGTAGGATTCGCTTTGAGGTGCTCTGATATCAAAATATAAAGATGGTGCTCTAAATAATATTATTAGTCATTTGTTTTAATGCAAGCTTCTGACCGAATCAAGTCTGCCTCTCTTTTGATTTATATCATGTGTATGGATATTTCCCAAGATTAAGGAAAGAACTTACTATTCTTCACGTTCGTATTCCTCCCTTTACGAAGATTCACTCTGACCCTCCCTGGGTTTGCCCAATCTTTTGGATGGCATTTTGTAATTTCAAACACTGTTTCTAATCCATGGCGCTCGCATGCATTCACAATTTCTCGGGCCATTGGATTTTCAACAGCTAGCTTCATCCCCACCATCCTACCCTGTCTTCGACTTCTAAGCTTATCGAAATATATAGGGTAAATACACTGAAAATTGGCATATTTCGAGGCATCATTCGTTGTTTGGAAACGAGATGCTGGAATGTTAATCGAATCCTTGACAGATTTTTGATCTATCTGAGGTCGTCTGGTCTTAAGAATATCCTTTTCATTAAAATCACCGTCCGATAGGTCAGAGATGTCACCTTCTGAAGGATCGCTTTCGCTCACTTCTTCAATACGGGGAGCAGACATCATTTAGTGTTTATGCCCGTTAGTTTTTTTAATATCACTGTATCACTTCGGTTATTTTATATGAAGATCTAAGGTACACTAATAATGCTGATTTCAACAGTCACCTATTTGTCATTATGGGGATTTCTGTCTATGAACATCTTCCAGGTGGTTAGAGAAAGTGCACTACAAAGTAAGCTGGTCAGTAAGGGTTGGGCACGGACACATTTCTATTTTAGAATGAGGGTAAACTATAGTTACTTAGGGTGTAGTTAGGTACATACTAGATATTATTACCTTACAATTTATTTAATTCACCATTTTCTGCTGTTATACGCAGATATTGTTAATTCAGTTTCTCCAGCTATTAATTATATCATTTCTACGCATATAAGCTACAGCTTTAAGTCACCGACAATTTTCTGACTTCAAAGGAAGCCATTTGAAGATGTTGTCGTTACAGGGCATTAAGAAAATCCGATATTTTACCCCAATAGACAGGAATCAACCACCAGCTTCAGGATAGTTATTACGACAGCTAGTTGCTACGGGTTTAGATCTCGTATGAGTTGATATAATAAATATTTTCCAATTAGCATTTTGCAAGATCTTTCTAGGCACACAATCATCAGTCTATTTTCATTCAGTTCTAGTTAATATTTCTATCGTCACTTTAAGTCCAGCAGGCTAGAATACTATTTTGTAATAAAATTAATTTTAAGTGTTTCAGTTTTGATATTTAGTGTCGTTGACGTAGGTTCCTATCTCTACCATAACGATTATAACATTTGCGAGCTGGATCACTCGTACATTATTGAAACACGACACACAAATGGCCTAGGGCTCTGTCCCTATGCATCAGTTTGTTCATTCCAAGTACTTGGTCGTTTAATTCCTCACTGTGTTTGATGCCAAATAGATTTCCAACAATACAGTCATCGGGAATTCAAGAATACGAGTCCGATTCGTATACCAAAGAGCTCTCAATAGCACCACAACTCGAGGTTGATTTTAAAAACTCTCGTAAAATTGCTAGTGATAAACTAATCAAGCTCGATAAATTTATAGAGTTATAATCTGGAGATGGATTCAATTAAGTATCCCAACGAAATAATGTTCCTTTCTTTGCCAAGTCTAAAGATGTATTTATTAAGCAATCTGTGAGTAATTATGAAATTTCATGTTACGATTGTTTGAGAAATAAAGCTAAAGTTGACATTGGACTGGGAAATGTCAAATGGCGTATGATCACGTGGTAGGGCGTAAAGGTAGAATGTAATATGTCAGAGGCTATCCTCGGGATCGTAATCTACAGAAGTATTATTCTTTGCTGTGAATCTTGGGTATATTTCTGTGAAAAACTTGGTTTCTCTCGTCCATTTAACTAATTAGGAGGCTCCCAAGTAGGTGCCAAAAAGGTACCGAATTTTGTCTGTTGATCTTTGTGGGGGCTTGCGGAGTTACTGGATAGGTCATGTGCAAGAAATGAGGTTTCTAGGTGATTTGAGTGCTCCGCAAGAGCATGTATTTAGGGCTTTTTTATGGTTGAAGCGTTCAAGGTAATCGGCAAAGTCTTCATATCCAGAGCGAACAGCATAAATATGAACGATTAGAGGGTATGGGAGGGAAATTTCTGGAGGCGAAGAAATATAACTGTCGATGCCTAGGGATCTATAAGCCTGAGGTGCAGATTGCGCCCAATATTCTTTTTCTAGCATCATTAGTAATATTCTTAACCCGATCTTTAGTGTGTTGGAGAGTTAAGTAATGGCTTGGGTGATGAGTCATGTCCCTAGCTTCTCTGGCGGCTTGGTCTACTTCAATATTATCTTGGTTAGATGAGTGACTTAAGATCCAATATATTCTGACTCGTCCTGAACAGGTGTATGGTAATCGGGCGCGTATCTGCCAGGTAGATGCTTTTTCCGAGAAGGTTATGAATGTCTATCGAGAGGAGTATATTGAGGTGCTAAGAAAAAGTCGAGCGACTTCCTGATTATCTAGGAGGACCCAAATATCATTCGCAAAGCGGGCCGAGGGGAGAAGTAACGTTTCTCCTAATGCCGCTAGCGTCGTATACGCTTCAGCATCAAATATAGTCACAGAGGAACTAATTGGTATGCACTTCCTGGTTATAAGGCGTCCAGCTTAGTATATTACAACACCACTCCCTAAGCGAGTTTGGGTTTCTAATTACACGCAGCTTGCATCTGAGCTCACCCAGTTCACTAGGTAGTTGGGCCAGCCTTGTTCTCTTAAGCGACGATCAAGTCTACCAGGGAGAACAGAGTCGAAGGCACCTTTAATATCAAGGGTAAGCATGCTTGCCATAAATCCTTCGTTTAAAGATCTCTATAAATCGTGAGTGAGGCAGGTTGTGAGGTCAACTGCGGATCTGTTTGGGAGAGAACCAAACTGTTGCCTAGCGATTACTTCATACCTTATAGCTGGCCAAGCTATGCGCTTTGCTAGAAGGCATTCTAGGCTTTTGTCTGAGACCGCGAGAAGTGCGATCGTTCGGTATGAACGGGGATAGGAGAGGTTTGCTTTATTAGGTTTAGAGAATATAACTATGACAGCCTGTCGGAAACAAGGGGGGTAGTGGCCAAATGAAAGGAATGCAAGAAATAGGGAGTGTACAAGGGATTCAACTAAAGGCCATGCGAGCTTAAGAACAGAATTTCTGGTTTCTTCAATTGTTATGGCTGGGAAAGGGATCGAGCGACAAGATACAAGCCGGAACATCGATAGAGATATCACCGATCTCCGAATGGTTAATCAGGAGATTGCGGATGAGGACCTCGCTTTTTTCAATTGCTGTAGTTACAGGTGGGCTTTCTGGGGAGTGAGGCTCAATGTGAGGAGAGGATCGGTATGTGCCCCTTGATTTATGCCATTTAACCATGCCAAAGATATTCTTGCTAGTGCCAGCCTTGTCTATCTTATACTTGAAGAATGTTAGTAGGAGAAACCTTTGAGCCGATCTATACTTTAGTAGAATATTCTAGAATGTCATACATAGAACTATTCTGAAGAGAGAGTATTTGGAGGGACTTGTAAATGTATAGATAATCAGTTAGTTCGTAGATTTAGAGTCCTTAGCTTATTTGTAAAATACCTGTAACGGCTGGCAAGCCGAATGTTGCCTGCAGCTTATGCTAGCTAGCACAAGCGGCTTATTAAATTTAGATGCCAATCAAAACTTTCTAAATCTTAACAAGTATGTTTAGAAATATACTACTTGAAACGAGACCAAGATATCTGTTATATTTTTAGACATGAGAATCTGCTGGAACAGATACTGATAATTTAACAAAACAAACGCTTAAGTTATATTATTAGTACTTGATAGATATAGTAAATATAGATCGTTAGAATGTATAAGTAGGACACTGTAAACCTAGATATTTGATTCTCAATAGAAAGAAAATAAACTACCTTTGACTATTAGGTTGCTCAAGTACCGATACTCAAACTGTGACAATACCATCCTATATTTAAATGCAAAAGCTTTACTTATCCGATCCGTGACAATCAGTAGTGGTTGGAGAGGTAGGGAGGTGAGGTATGGACTCGATCGAGGATGCGAGTAGACTTTAGAAGAGGTCAGGGTCTAAGGTTTTGGGTCTGAGTCTCCGTGCTGAATAATTGAACCTTTTAGAGATGATTGAGGTGAGTAGAGGGTATTGGTCCGAAGTTGAGTCTAAATGTGGGGCCAGCTTACACACAGGATTGATGAGCAGTGGGCCACGCACGAAAGCTAAATCGAGGACATTATCCCTGGTGTGAGTGGGTTTGTCAACCGGAGATAATAGATTATAATTATTTAAGTCAGCCCAGTTACTAAATGAATCTGCGCCTTGCAATGGGCCTCTGGGCCAAGATGGCTGCCACATAACATGATGAAGATTAAAATCTCCTTGAAGCAGCGTATTTTCTTTAAGGTAACTAGCGGGTAGCTTATAGATAAGTTGCAGCGTGTCTGCGTCATTATGGCCTGGAGGGTTATAAATGTTAAGAATATTCAACTTTTGGCAGTCTGGTATGGTGAATCGTAGGTAGAGTAGATCCCCAGTTACTGTGGTGTATATTTGTTCGTGGTGTAGACCTGAATTTTCGAGAACATAAGTGATTACGCGGGGCCGTGATATTGACCAGTCATCAACGGGAGAGAAGGTTTCATAGCTATGATGGTGTTTTGTTATACGTCTGCAGAAGTTTCATTCGTTGAACTTTAAAGTCACCCCCCCTCGTAACGAGTCGTGCTTTGAAAGATTTGAGATAACCGTCTGCATCGCAATTATAAGTATAAGCCCACATTAACGGAAGGGGTTTGTCACAGTCAAGAATGCCTGCATACTGTAAGTTTTCTATTTCTTGCATATAAATCTTTTTGCAAAGTTTCTTTTCAAATAGTTTGTTAAATTCTCTTTGTTTAGCTGCTTTAAAACTACTGGCATAAGGATGCTGAGTAACCTCACTGTAGTTTTTGGGAGCTGGAGGAAGCTCATTGCGGTGTAATTTTACTGGCTTGAAAGTATTCTTTGCATTAGCAAAGGCATTGTGAAAAGTGACAAATACCCTTGGTTTTCGAAACCTTTTTTCTTCAACTATATTCTTATTGTCAACATTACAGTTTATTATTTTTGATGGCTTTAATGGAGTTAAATTTTTATTTATTTTTTCCGTAATTATTTTCTGTATTTTTGAATTTAAATCGTGATGATCATCAGCAGATATACCTTTGGGATTGGATGGTATATTGATTACGACTTTTTCATTGCTTTCTGTTTCGATATTCCACGATTCCCACTCCGGCATCTATGTTGTTTGGAAAATATTATATGCTAAATCAGGTAAAACTGCTCCCAGATCCAGGTCTTTTGGGTCATAGAATTTGAAATCGTCAAAGGTTAAGTCTCTTGTTCTCACTACAATATTTTTGCTTAGGATCGAGATCCTATAGATATTAGTTGAGTCATAACCTGTCAGATATCCTAGAGGAGCTCTTGCGTTAGTTTCTGGGATTTTGGAATGTTTTTATCAAGAACATATGCTCAACAGCCAAACACGTGAACATGGGAATATGTAGGTTTAACTTTGTAAACGATTTCAAATGGAGTTTTCCCCAACCTAATTGCTTAACTGGTGTTCTATTAGCAATGTATCCTGCTGCGGTAATGGTTTCTGGCCAGAGATTTGTTGGCAAGTTTGCTTCTAAGCACATTGCTCTACCTTTCACTACTATCATCCCCCCAGAACGCTCACTAAAACTATTCTGCTCAGGAATATATAGAGCTGATATGTTACAGATAATACCTTCTTCAACAACCATATATTCACGCTCCTTAATTAGTGATGCTTCGCCATCTAGTCGAAAAATGCGTACTCTGAATCCCCACTGATTACGAATTATTTGAAGAATAGAGCGCAGCGTAAGCCTAAATTTATTTTTGTAGCGCATGAAAAAGTAAAATTGAAATGGCTATCTGGACAAAAAAATGGCTTAGATATTTATCCCCGTTATATGCTTCGTCCATTACCATTGCGTCCCAACAAAGTGTATCTAACGGCTCACCATTTCTAGGTATTTCTGAGCCTGGGCACCGAGATATAATTCTTTAAGCTTTAGATAATGCGCAAGGAATGCATTTGTTAGTTGGTACCGACTCGGAATCATCGACATTGATTCCATAAGTTTGTGAGTAGATATGATTGATAACTTCAGGACTAGCGTGTTACAGGGTAAATCCCTGATGTGTATTTTGGCTACGCCAATCGCTTATGAGTCCTTCAAGTCAAGTTCTAGAAGGTGGAAGACTAAGCTTCGACATAGAAGTTGATAGAATGGTAGAGAGTGTAAGAACCGGATACCAGTAGAACATCGTAGAGCGTGATAGAAA
>MCFK01003702.1:0-11830 GCA_003610855.1 Erysiphe neolycopersici | reverse complement strand
CAGATTTTGCGGGTCATCCTACAGAGGTACAGCCTTTACCTTTCCCTTCTCCACTATAAGAGTTCTCATAATGGAGAAGGGAAAGTTAAAGGCTGTACCTCTGTACAACTAAATCAACGACTGCTGAATCCCCAATCACCTGGGCATCTAAATTACAGAGAACTGTCTCAACCTCTACTACAGAGGCAGAATATCTAACACTCCTATAAAATGCTAAAGAAGTCGTTTGGATTGCTCAATTACTTTATCAAATTGGTTATACCAAAAGGATTGAATGTCTTAAAATATTTGATGATAGTAAAGCTGCAATTGAGCTAACTAAAAATCCTGTCTTCCACGCAAGAACTTAACACATCGACGTAGCTGCACATTACATTAGGGAGTCAGTTATTGATAAAAGAATATCTGTTGAGTACATCAATACCAATTCACAACTAGCTGACTGCCTTACAAAGTGTCTCGGAAAACAGCAATATCAACATCTATGCCATCTGATGGGTATAAGTGAGATAATTACTCAGAATACACTGTAAACGCTTAGGAACTTTGCAAGCTTCAGCAGCTGCAAAGTAGGAGGAGTATCGTAAGGACGGTGTTTATTATTCAATGATATTATTGGTATATCGGATTTTATTCAGATGATATTGTTTCATACTGTGTCATGCTATCATTTCTCAACACTAAGAAAATCAATATTGTTCAAAAAAAGGAGATTAACCAGTTGTATGAGCGTGGTGTATTTGATTTTGTCAAATAAGACCCCCAAGGTATTCATAAAAACATCCGGCTTTTCAACTCACGTATGGTGCGTGAAATCAAATGCAAAAATGAAAACCCGTATGAAAAGTAACGACTCGTCATTGCTGGTCATAGTTATGCCGATAAAACCTATTTCCTAACCCAATCCCCCACCATCCAGCGAGTAATCCAAAGATTACTAACTGTTATTTATCACTGCGTGTTTGCATAATTCAGTAAAGCTTGAACTTAGGGATATAACGCAAGCTTATCCTCAATCTCGAACCGTTTTACAACGGTATATACTCGCTCAACTACAACCGGAACTACAGCAAAATTTTCCACCTGATACTGCTCTTCATGTCATAAAGCCATTATATGGCGTTGCGAAATCTGGAGTTCACTGGTTTACTACATATCAAAAACATCACATCGAGAAGCTTAACATGGTCACTTCAACTTACGACCCGTGTCTTTTGATAACAAAAAGTGACAGTATTGACTCTAGATCTGGAATAGTTGGAATGCAGACTGATGACACGTTAATTGTTGCAAATTCGGAATTTTCAGCGAAAGAGCAATAAGAGATCGAGAAAGCAAAGTTTGATACTAAGGCTAAGCAAAAACTTTCATCTAATGTGGATTTAAATTTTAACGGATACACTGTAGCTATAGATAGCTCTACAGAAGGTATCAAAATGTATCAGAAAGGACAAGGACTAAAACTTAAAACTATCAGTAAAGAAGCCGATGACCAAGCGCAGCAGTACCTAGAACAACGAGCCAGAGGGGCTTACATAGCTTCCATTTGCCAGCCAGAGGCCTTGTTTGATTTATCTGTTGCAGCAAAAGCAAAACAGCCAAAGAATCGTGATATTGATAAAGTTAACACTCGTTTGCAATGGCAAATTGACAACCCTAACCGAGGTTTAAAATTTATTCCGATTGACTTGTCCACTGCTAAGCTGATGGTCTTCACCGAAGGTTCTTTTGCAAACAACACTGACATGGGTTCTCAGATTGGGTATATAATCATGTTAGTGAATGAAAATGTTCGTAGAGACTCGTTCGAGATCAAAGGCTGCATTTTACATTATTCATCAACAAAGTGCAAACGTGTGACACGCACCTTATTAGCCTCCGAAATTTACGGAATAGTCAGCGGTTTTGACTTGGGATTGGCCCTTATCACAACACTCAATTCTGTTATAAAGAGTCTTCGCCTGAAACCGATCCCTCTTGTGATATGTACAGACTCATTCAGCCTTTATCAGTGTCTAACAAAACTAGGAACTTCAAATGAAAAACGGCTTGTTATTGATGTGATGACCCTTGGACAATCTTAAGAGTGTAGTGAAATCGAAGAAATTCGCTGGATTGATGGAGCAGACAATCCCGTTGATGCAATAACTAAGTCGTCGCCTAACCAGGCCTTAACGAAATTTATTGACAACAATACACTTTCAATACCAATAGATGGATCCGTCAACAGACCGAGCCTTAGTGATAGATCTACTTATGTTTAAGTTCATAACATGGATGAAATGGAGATGATTTAGTTAACATCGCGAGGTCACGAAGTAAGGCTATCAGGTATGACTAACTGACAAACATGATTACTAAGAATATCCGATATCTAAAAGGGATGCGATAACATTCAGATAAAAGTAATTAGATAGTAAACAAGTACAATACAATATATTTCATTTCACAGCACTAGTGCTATAGCCCTGTCAACATAAAGAGTCTTTATCTTATTTATTTGACTCGTACTAATGTGGTATGACGCATGCAACGAATTCTTAGTTTTCGGATATTTATTGTCATGTAATGAGTGTGTCATAGTGATTAGTAGCACTTTGATAGGTGTACGATTGCAATGATAACAGGTTTTGACAATTGTGGGCATATTACTGTCCCTTACCTGAAACGTCAAAATATTTACTTTTTAGACGAGGCCAGCCGAACGATAATAGTAATTTTGGCTGAAGAGGCAAAAAAACGAACGTCAGAACAATAATTTAAATAAAAAAAATAGCGGCTGCTCTTTTCATCTACTCTATTTGTAATGAATGGCAGTTGTGAGTATTTTTGTTTTTATACGAATATCATGATTTGAATTTGCGTTGTTTTGGGTCAGATAGCTAAAAATTATATATGGCTAATAACTAAAATGCCGAGCTTTTTAGTCCCAAATCGAAAAAGCTGAGCGAAATAGTCGTGTCAGAATCTAATGTCAATAATTGCTTTCAAGTTCCCATATTGTAGCAAGCTAGTAGAGTTGCGCTTCTCATATATAATGGTAAAATCAGGGAATGGAAATCCTACGAATTAAAGTGCTCATAGAAAAGCATAAATCAAAGTTCAACACTATCCCTTTCATTATTGAATTCATTATGTATTGCTATATAACATATATAGAGATATTTTCTCATAATAATTAAACCAAATATAAATTAATTTTATGTAAATTCTTAGGACCAAATTGTGCCTCTTATTTGTCCATATTTCTCACTTGTGGGTTTCCAAGGCAAAGGAGGTGAGATATAAAATTATGTGCTCAAATAAATAAATAAATCTTTTGCTAAAAATTTGTTATAGAAGTGAAGTATGGTGCTTTATAGAGTCGTATGATAATTTTTTTCGTACTACTTTCATCTCGTGGAATTAGAGCCTCTGGAAAATTGTCGGTCGGAAAAATTATGAGTTCGTGGAGCGATATTTTCCCCATCAAATAAATCTTCTAAGTATGCACTAGGGCCAACGTCACTACCGCTATTTGTCTGAGGTAAGCTTAATATGCTGGTATTAGCTTGGTTGTTCTTATTACTCTCCGCTTGTGCTAGAGGAGATTCAGGAGGGCTTGGATCAAAACTTCGTGATCGGCGAAAACCTTGAGATTGTATGCTAAGATTGGAAAGAGAGATTCCCGGCCCACCAAAAGGCGCTTGTCCTGTTGTATTTCCATGCAACGATAAACCTGCTGTGTAATAGCCAGCTGGGAGATAGCTTGAGCTACCTTTTGGTCCGTTTTGAATACTTGCTCCTGCAGTCGGTGAAAAAAACAGATTCGCTGTGTTAGAATTTGGAAGCGATGCTCCAGATTTATTTCCTGATTTCCCACCTTTGTTGCCTAGTCCAGAGAGTGAAATCGAGGAGTCACGATCTGAGTATCTATAGAGTGGCGCAATAGGTACTGATGGTGTAGCTATTGTACGATAGATAGCTTTCGTGTCTGACATGCCCTGAGAAAATGCAGCTTTTCTAACAGACCTATGTAGGCACCAGGCAACTCCCATTCGCCATGCAAGAACGCTGACTGCAAGAAATCCAAGTGTCGCGCCGACTACAATAAAGACCGTACCTTCCGGAAGATTACTTTGATGCATATATGGTGCATTTTGTGTAGGTGGGACAGATGGGGGAACTATAATATACCCACCTGTGAGAGTTGGTAGATCCATCAATGCGTCATCTTCGGTCGATGAGGCCGAAGGAGTCGGCGTACTTGTTTTAGTTGAAGGAGCGGTTTTTTGTGTTAAAGTACTGTCAGTTGTGGTTGTAGGAATTATTTTCTGAGTGATATCCTGCTGAGATGATGTGCTCAGCGCTGTGTCAGACTCGGTTGATGTACTCGACACAGTAGTCGTAGTTAGATCTGAATCATCATTGCGAGCAGCGGTACCCCTCGATGTTAACAACAGACAAGCCGTACTAAAAAGTAGACAGTAATTGTAAATGCGCATGATAGAGTGCACAAAGTTTTTAAAATAGTGATTGATATATGTTTACTCAAAATCGGGGCTATGCAGCTGAATGTCCCTACCACTTAGGACACTGCAAGAGCCAAGAGCCAACCAATCGCCAATTATTCCACTTTTCGAATATGTATTACGCAATTTCCAAAGAAGTAAATATCTTGATTCCCTGCCGTCTGTGATAATTGGTCCAAAAGTGAAATGTCATTCGATCGTAGGTGATGAATATCGTAATTAGGTGCGAGGTTGGGTCGAAAGAAAGAAGAACGACAAAGTCGACCAGCTAGATTTTTTAGGAAAACATTTAAAAGATTGTAGGTTATGACAACTCGCCCATCGAGTTTATGGGATTGTCAGAAGGCTAACGGACAAAGTTGAAATCGTTTTCTGCTGGAGCTTGAAACGTCTTGAATTGTGGCCGGGGGTCCAGGGGAGTAGCTGCCTGCTTGTAATCATTATTTATTTCCTTTTTTCCTCTCTTGGTAATCTGGTGTATGGAGGCGGGGCGGGATCGAAGTTGGAAGATAAGTTTAGGAACACATCGTACTTTTAGAGATTTGGTCTTGGATTTATCTTCTCACATACAGTGTAAAAATTTCTTGGGCTCACAAACGGCCTTAAACGGAGAGGTTTGCAAACACTCTTGATGACATAGAACTTTAAAATGTCGGACGGGGACTACATATTACACAAATATTAGGCATTACCAGATTCTCAATGTGGATTACAATACCTCGTAATTCCATCCAATCATAATAGGATTTATATAAATCTAACTATAATCTGATGATTTAGGAGGTCATTGCACTGAAATAATTATTACGATTAGCTGCAAGGATATTCGTAGATCCACTAGAGTAAGGAATTATATGTGGAATAGGAATAGGGGAATTTGTAACATTATATGTAGAAAGCATACCGAATAATGAATAATTAGACAACAATTACAGATCCGTTAGATATTCCGGATATGTAAATAAATATTTATATATTTGATAAAAGTTTTCATTTTTCTAGTGACCCACACTCTCACGTTAAGTTTTTAGCGTAGTCCAAAAAAAATATGTCAATTGGGACATAACAATTTTTACTTCTAGATTTTTAAAACTTGCATTAGAATCTGTATGTTTGAGTCTTTTCCGGATTTCTCAATGGTAGTAAATACTCTCATGAGAGTATGTTAGGGAAAATTGTCAGATTTGGGTGTCTGTTAATCGATTTAAGGAATGACGTCAGCAGCAACAAACGACGCGAAAAAAAAATATATATATATAAATATATCACACGTCGTCAACCTACAAATCCTCTGAGTAGTTTATATATGAGGTGTACAAATGGGAGTGGCCAAGAAAACCCGCAAGTTCGGAGCTGTGAGTTTAGTCACTGATACTGAAACACATATCACTACATACTAATTATTTATTTATTCACTTTGTAGGTAAAACGGATTATTGGAAAGAATGATGCACGACTTAAAAAAAACCAGGATAAAGCAGAAATAGAAGCAAAGAAGAAGACAGAGTTGGTGCGTGAAGTGTACGTCATCTTTTTCTTAGAAAATATTATCAGGTTTAAACAACCGAACATTGGATCTAATTAACTATATGTGCTTTTTTATCCTTATAGCCCTCAAGTCTCCTCGGCTTTGTTCTTTCAGTATAATACGGCACTCGTACCTCCATATTCGGTATTGGTAGATACCAATTTCCTCTCCCATACGGTACAACGTAAACTCCCTTTACTGGAGACTTTAATGGACACTCTTTATGCCAAATGCATACCTATTATAACTTCATGTGTTATGGCCGAACTAGAAAAATTAGGACCTCGCTACCGAATAGCTCTACAAATCGCACGAGATGAAAGATGGGAACGTCTACCGTGTGATCATAAAGGAGTGTACGCAGATGATTGCATTGTAGATAGAATAATGAAAAGTAAGATATATCTCGTTGCTACTAATGATAGAGATTTAAAAAGAAGGATAAGGAAGGTTCCTGGTGTGCCCATAATAAGTGTCGCGAGAGGAAAATATGTAATTGAGCGATTACCGGATGCTCCTGAAAAGTAAAGTTCGTACAAGGATAAAAAAAGCGTCTGGAAATCCAAATAAAAAGACGTTTGATCATACTGCATTACTCTAACCATACATTACTACTCCGCACTAAGTTACGATTGGTATCAAACATTGATATGAGGTGCATTTTCGTTAGAGAGAGTGTCGACGATCGTATCCTAATTTTGGAGTTCAGATACTCTAAGCTGAACTTTTTAAATAGGCTGTACCGAAAAGCAGCATAACCAAAAGGACACAGCCACAATACTTATTTAGAAGCAATAAGTAACTGACGATTCAAGTCTCTGAAAAAATATTTTAAGACGTTAACAGAAATTTTTAGAATCTGGACTATGATCTGTGATTTGTCTGTAAACTTTTCTCGAGATGCAATATTTTTTACATAATTTGCATTCATTACTAGATTAGATTCTTGTTCTATCGCACAACGCTTTTTTTATGTGAAGCCCCATTTCGAGATCTATAATGATTTTTTCGATGTAACAGGCCCTTGTTCCTTCTCGAATGCACCGTATGATACTTCTAATCCAGATATTGCGCGAATCCCAACGCTAAGAATAGTGATCAAGATAATGGTTACTAGTATTCCAATGAAGATGCCTAATTTAACTTCCCTTAGACAATGTTAATGGTGCTGGAGTTAGGATCTTACCTGGGCTAAAAAATTGATACTTCGTGAATAGTGGACGTAAATCAGCATCTTTGGAAATCTTGTGTGCACGGGCAGAAAGTTGGCGCTTCAGTTCCAAATGCGATTGTGTCTTTTTAGACTCAGTAGTCCCATAATCTTGCCCCTCAGAAGATTTGGGAGGAGTTGTGAGCAGTATAATAGAATAATTGAACTCTTCGGCAATATTTGCTAGTATATTTGTAGAAAGAGAAACATCTATGTATTCTTTTAGCAGATAAAGACTATCATACGTAGTAACTCACCAGTTTCTTTCATTTCTCCTTCAAATTTTTTTGAAATAACAAGGCTGCCACCTTGTTCTCTTTGTCCCTTTATTTCGTTGAATACCCATCCAGTAGCTCTCTTACTTCCACATTTCTCTTCCAAATAAGTCGCCAATCTCTCGCCATCATCAGTTTTAAGTCCAACTGTTTCTCGGATTAATATTTTGGTAGGAAATTCTAAATTATTGATAGCCTGGCTTAAATAAGACGCGTTTTTTGATAGATCCTCTGCCGATACTGAAGGGTGTGTGAGAATGAAATATGTGTCACTAGGACATTTTGATAAGAAGGATTTGCTAGTTTCAAAGACTTGAGCCCGAGATTTAAGTGGTTCTGTAGAAAAATGCTTTATTGGTTCAGATGATCTAACAGGAATGTCAACTCTTCATATTTGATTCAAATCTGGTATCAGAGGCATACGGATTTGTGGACAAGAGAAGAAATGGTGAAGTATCTCTAAATGCTTGAACGATGCCAAAATTAAGCGCACTAAGGGCTAATAGAAAAAGAAGCATATTGCTATGCGACGGAACGTTGAAGTTGCTTGATTGATTAGTTGATGTAACTTGATGTGATGATATGTTTATCGAAGTGGTCAAAGCGTCATCTGCCCCACATATAACTGTAGATTACAAAACATCTTGTCTCGTTCATCCTAAAATGAATTCATCTATTGAACCTGGTATCTTTCGAAACCCCAGACTAAAGAAAAGTCTTTTGCCTCCACCAAATAAGAGACATAAAGTTGGCCATAAAATTGACGAAATATCTTTTGACATCAATTCAAGGGAGGAATATTTAACTGGATTCCACAAAAGAAAAGTTGCCAGAATAAAAAATGCAAAGGCTGAAGCTGAAAAGAAAAGCAAAGAGGATAGGCGAATTTTTCGTAAAAAGGTACCTCTTAGACTAGACGACCTGATTTATAAAGAATATACTGAAGCTAATGGGTGGCCGATAGTTGAGGGAGGAACGAAAGCAAGAATTAGAGGAGCATATTGAAGCTGTTAATGCGGCACTGAAGACACTAGATAATCCATCTGATAATGAAAAAAACTTAAGCGCTGAAGCCTCCGGAGGACTAAGTGATGTGGCTGATTTAGTATCTATCCCAACAGACTATGGAGAGGAATTTATAGATGAAGAAAAATATACAACTGTTACGGTTGAAGCTATAGATGTCTCTAAAAACGGATTATACAAAAAAAACTCTCATGATATTGATATACCGAAAATTAAACCAGAGGCTATTGAGCCCAAAGATGCCAAGAAAATATGGCCCAAAAAATCCAAGAAAAAGAAGTTTCGCTATGAATCTAAAGCAGAGAGAAAGTTACAAAGAACAAAAGAAAAATTAGATAAGAGAAAGTATGCAGCTACTAGAAAGAATAATAAATGATTATTGTACTAGTATGTGCAAGGTGTGACTTAACGCTATTCAAGTATGATCAATCAGAGCCAGTCATAAAATGATAAACTGTGATAAACAAACTTGCAGCAATCTAAGTTTTCAATTCTTGTGCCCAGAAATTTAACGTCAATGTCTTGCTATCTGTTGAAAAAACTTATCTTTGTCTACTTGAAATATTCTTGATGATACGAACCTTAGATGTTGCCAATCTCCACATTAAACTCATCTAGTTCTTTTTGTGCTGCTGCGTATTTCTTAGCCATTTCTTCATATTTCTGTTCCCATTGGTCGCGATCATTCTCTAGTGCTTGAACCTTGCGCTCGAAATGACCAGCCTTAACGTCAGTCTGGCGAAGTCTATTGCAAATTATTAGACTTGTCCGAAAAAGTTGAATGATTCTTCATACTTATCGTTAGTCTCTCTCAAATTTTTGTCAGCTTCTTCGGCTTCTTCTTCCAGAAGCTGCAGTCTACGTTGTAGGGCTTCGTTTTGCGATACAGCGCCGGATCCCTCCTCGGCACCTGCTTTGTGTTCCTTGACTTTTAATTCAAGTTTCTCTACATCAGCTTCAAGCTGAGCATTTTTGTGGGTAAGAGATGTTATCTCATGTTCTTTCTGAAGATTCTCTAGTTCAAGAGCCTTCAACTGCTTTTGAAGTTCTTCAACTTTAGCCAAGGCATCATCTGCTTCGATGCGGAGACTATTCATCTTCTGTGGATATAAATTCAATCAGCTAACATGTAAATATATTATTACCATGTGGTTTTGTTTCATGTCAGATGATACTTTGTGAAATAGCGGAGTTGTGGATTTGGGATAAGCTCACTTCCTTGATACGCTCCATTTTGACAAAAACTTGTTGTTAATTCAGTGAGAATATCAACAAATTTCTTCTGGTTGGTAATAGAGGGATTCGGATTCAGAGGTCGCTGTATATCGTTGAATAGGGTGTAAATGTGGGTCTAGTCAAACTAAACTGTGTGACAAATTTAGAGTTTCCAAAAAGGAAGTTAAAACTCGTGGAACAAGTTACTGTAGCAACGAATCAAATACATCAAAACATTTGGAAAGCACCAAGTGATTAAAACTGCCTAACCACATAAATTCTAAAATGAATAGATGTTGTTGTTGAGTTTATCAGATGAACAAAGCTTTGGTTTAAGCATCAATAAACTGCAGTTCCGAAGCAAAGTTATCATACCATAACTCAAGGAATCTGTTATTAAATAGATATCACTTTCATGCTTTCGAAGACACCGATAGTCGTTCCACTTCGCGATGAAAACGCGCCCAATATATTTGGAGGAAAGCTAGGTAAAAGTAATGGGATTGAGAATTTTGCTACGAATAAGAAAAAGAATGCTACATTCGACAAAAATGCATTTATAACCCCTATATGTAGGAATATTGCTTTGTTCTTTAAATTATATTACTGATGGTTTTAGGCCCGAGAAATCGAGCTCCACTTGGAATCAAAACCACGAATGCCAAAATTCAAGCATTTCAAACTCCAGCTCTATCTGCAAAACAACTGGAACAAGATATTAATTTGAAAAAAGCTACCAGCACGCGACGTCCTAGGAAGTTGGTTCATGCCGATAATACCAAGCTAGTGATTCACGAAGGTGAAAGCCCTCTCACTGAGCCAGATGTTGAATACTGTCCGCCAGCTCCTAAAGACATTCCGTATGAGTCAGACACTTTTCCGGAAAACTGTTTGGACTATTCCTATATCCGACCTGATGATCTTCTAAGGAATATTTACAAGAAAAATCTTGATTCTCAAATAGATGGAAGTGGTCTCAGCTTATTGGAAAAGCAACAAGAGGAGGCATATCAGAGCCGTGTTAAACAAACTGACGAGGCGGTGTTGAAATCAATGGAAGAGAACTGGACTATTGAAAACATGCCTGGGACATTTGGTCACCAGCCTAAAAGACATATTCAAGTGCAACCAGCAAATAATGAAAAAATAGAACGGAAAAAGTATCGCGCTCCACATCAAGGGCCTTCAACCCTTAACTCTAAATCAGCTTGTCTTGCTCTCTCGACAGTAGAAAATCCAGCAAAAATTCAGCCAAAAATATCTACGACATCATCTAAGTCATCCTTTCTTGGATTTTCAAGGTCAAAATCAACTCAAAAACCACTTTCATCGTATGGCTCTGAAAATAAGTGCAATTCTACATCGAATACGACATCTAGATCTACAATTGGATATTCAAAAGGTCGTAATGTTCCTAGGATTCTTACAGAACGTGAGCGGAAGTATCAGGGGAAAATAAAACTTACTAAAAGTGCTTCAACCATGTTAGAAACAATTGCTGGATCTGAGACATATGATGGTGACAACAGAAGACGAAGACCTAGCTTCCTATCGGTTTTTGATGTAGATGACGGAGAAATTGAGCCTGCACTGCGTGGTATACCTCCTGACTGTATTAGAAATTGTGAGGATGATGAGGAATTTTTTATCACTCTCTGAAAATAAACTCCAAATGTATGTAATATAACATATTTTTTTCTTTATAAGTTAGCTTGGGCTTTATATCTACTAAGCAAAGGCTTTAATTGTGATGTTTTTTATAAGCTTTTGATGGTTCATAATGAGTGTAGTCAATAACCACCAAAATAAAAATCTATTAAAATTACAAAACTATGGTTAATATTGACTTAAGACAAAAGGTCGGGGAAAAATATCACCACAAAAACCGTCTTTCTACTCATTTACATAAAAAGATGAAGGGAATAACGACATCTCGTAAGGGAATAAATATTCTATAATTGTGAGAGGAATCTCTGATTAACCCTTATTATTACTCACGATGATCACTAAAAAGTCACTAAAAAGGTTAATCTACGTGTAGATATTGTTAGGATTTGTGGAATAG
>MCFK01003701.1:0-14326 GCA_003610855.1 Erysiphe neolycopersici | reverse complement strand
CGAGAATGAGACTATACTGTTTCTGGATGATTCTGATGCGCTATACCCTGTTTGGACCCTGAAATACCCCTGCAAATGACAGGGGATAATCTTTAGGGTAGTACCAGAGTACGCTTCTGAGGATCTACATGTTTGAGAATCGTTTGCAAAAGTGGCGTCGCTGGCTCCACTAAAACTCAACGCTTCCAATGTTATCTTGATATAGAATACCAAAGTATCGTGTGCTATGAAGATAAAGTATACAACTTTTTGCGAATTCTAGGTTAACAGTAGTTAACTTGATAATGTGATCAGCCAGTACAGAGAACGATGTGGCCACGTCTGGCCTCGTGAACATTGCTGAGTGACTTATAGATCTAACTTTTGATTGATACTGATGGGTTATTTTCGAAGGTGCAATACAATTATTGCTCGGTATCTCTATTGCCTCAAGTATTTTGCCATACATTGTTGGAAGTGATATTGTGAATTTGGTTTGGAGTTTCATAAAGTTGTTAGTAAGATTAACATCTTGACGTTTGACTTCATAAAAATTAAATAGGGATTAAGATGTTCCCTATCTAAATATTTTCCAGGTAAAATTTTATCAGGGGTTGCTCAAATATGAATTAAGAAAGTGTTTTAAGCGGATTTAACCCGTTGAAGAGATGCCAAGGCTGTATTGGACTTGGGCTAAATATACTTGCTTTATTCATGTTTGAATACTCATATTGTTTTTCTAAATACGTCCACATCAAAAATTTGGAGAATTGGTGTTTGGACTTTACAACTCCTGCCACTTTGACATCCTTATCATCAGATATAAATATAATCATTGGATCATCCCTGAGTATATTTGGCAAGCTTATACTTCAGTGCTTTAAGTATAAACTAGACTTTGGTCGACACCCCTTTTTGAACATTGAGGAGAGACTATAATCAGATAAGAGGCCGATGAAGGACAGAGAGACATTTATTTATCTTAGGATCATGAATATCATGTTATCTAGTTAACACATTAATATTTTGTGGGGGATAACAGGAAGGGGATGTTGAAGTACGGAGTATGGTGGTTTTCAATTCTCTTTAATGAAAAAGACGAAAGTTTTTTTCTTTATTAACAATGGGATATAAAACTGCAATGATTTTTTTCAAGCCACTGATTAGGAACAAGTAATCAATTAATTCTTCTCACTATGTCGTATCTCACATCGTTTTACAAGGGCATGTGAAAGGTTTATGATTGCGCTAATGATGATAATTATGGATGGAAATCATATTTATTCATTGGTTCAATAATTGGACCATAGATATACATAAAATTAATTGGTAGGGTCGATCATATGAAATATTATGAACTTACAGGTCCACGTTGCCAACTTACAGACCATAGCCCTCCGAGATAATCTACCGGCTTAACATAGGTACTATTCCCTATAGTAGAAGCTTTTGGGGGCTAGGTTGTGAAGGAGGACAAACGTCTTCACTGGTAGTCCTTTCAATATGATGTTCTGCCAAGGTTATGAATATTTAAATACTTGGCTAAAGCTCAGAAGGTAAAGCTGAATTATGTGGCACATTAGAAGATGTAGTATCATCACGTTGAGGACATGTACGAGCGTTATGCCCAATAGTTTTGCAGATACCACAGCTTTTCCTTCTCTGAGATTTTGATGAGTGCTGTTGTGTGTGTTCAGCATACTGAATAGTAGACGCATTACGGTGTATTGAATCTACGAGGCTGCCACGTGTTTGTCCAATTAATGGGTTCCATGCCCCAAAATCTTGACTAGCAAAATCCACCAGAGAGCGTAGGAATAGCTGCTGTTGATGGGGCAGAAGAATGTCATGTCGCTGTTTTATGTGCAGAATTACATTCTCTATATCTAAAATCTCAGCTGGTTGTATTTGTCTGCTATCAAGAATCTCTCTGTTTTTGGACTTTTTGATATTATAGATATCCTGGCATGTTGATGATTTATTCGTATTTTGTTGGGTTAAATCCCCTATTAAGATGCGAGGTTTTGCTGCACTGCTACTCAAGTTGTGAACAGTTTCAGATTCTGTCTCAGTTGGGGTTCTTACAGATGGATAAACAGCTGTATCATCTGTAGCCTCATGATTATGTTCTGCTTTGATAATATTTGTCACCCAGCTATTCCCACTTTCATCATTTTTGGATATACGAAGTAGGAACGGGCAATCTTGTCGTAACGTACGGGTCTTTCTCACATTAGCTTGACTAGTAGGTCTACCACTATGAACGCAATGCAGAATCCTAGTTTTGATCATGCCGCTCGGTTTGTTTCCTATCCTTTGAGTACTTCGTATTTTCAGGCAATAGCCATTTGCCTTTGCGTAGGATCTTTCGGCTTTTGTTGCCTCATCTAGTGAAGAATAGAATGCGGTCATTGACATATTTGAGCGCGGAGTACTCATGTTCGTTGACAAGTTATGAATGTTAGATAAATTTTAAGTTTTGTTTGCTTAAGATGTCAGTTATAGAGAGTATTGAGTTAAGACTCACTGATTAGAATGTTCCGGTCTTGATCTTATCGGAGATAGGATAAGTTAGTAAGCCTTAGAAAAGTGTAATGTCGACGATATAAAAGCTACGAATTTTAGAGAGGCGAGTCACAGGTGTTCATATGCTGAAATACTAATTTATTAGAATATAGTGTAGCGAGATGACTTACAATTTTGGCAATTACATCTAGAACGTCGCAAATACGTAGATTTCAGAAAGCTCTAAATGATTGATTGATTGATTGTTTTGTTTTTAAATTTAAATATTATTAAATGCAAGTTAGTTGCTAGGTCAACGTTAGCATGGATTAAAAACTATATCCCACTTTAAGAGCACTGAGCAAGGATTTATTTAGAAGTGGCCTATCAAAAAATTTTCAAAGATGCCAAATTTCACCAATCAAATTTCTGTACGGGGGCTGGTGAATTTTAGAAACCGAAAAGGTGAGGTTCAAATAATCGTTCGGCTAACCTCGCCTAAAAAGTAATTGATTTTTCAGGTGAGGGACAACGATATGCCCAGAAAAGCGTTAAAAAAAGGCACAAATAGCTGCAGAGAAAAATAGATCAGGTTTCAGAAGCAACTGAGTATCAGTTTCTATTCATGACATTTTCACTCAGAATTTTGTTTGTTACTTTGTTATATCTAAATTTGAAAGTCTTTTGGAGGCAAATTACTATGTAGGGCATCTCGTTGATACCAATCTGAAGGGTAGCGATCACTTGTTTTTTAGGCGAGGTTAGCCGAACGACAACCGAATCCATTCCCTTTCCAAAAGCATCAAAATTTATTCACTTTAACTTGGATTGAAAACAGGGATATAAGTAGATCAGACAAGGGATTAATATAGTCGCTTACAGGATTAATTTGGCGCTCAACCATACTACTCATGCACAGAATTTTTGGGGCAGTTTACGTAGATGATTTCCGTTCGTACAGGCAAGATTTGTCGGGGACCCGGTTATATCCATTTAATAAATGATACATCTCGTAAGCTGGCTTTCTTTGTTTCGAATTCTAATCATGTTCAGATTTGAATAATTCAAATGGCATTTGAGCCGGGGAGGCTTTAATATAGATCCTCCGGAAAGAGCGTATTTTCACAACAAAGAACTAGAAAATAAGCAGTTGATGACACAAAGAAAATAAACAAAATGGGCATAAATCATAAAATTAAGAGAAGATTTATATGAAGAGACGAAACACAAAAAAATATAAAGAAACGAGAGGAAAAAGTTATAAAGATGATAAGTCAAATGTAAGACTGAAGATTTAATCCACAAGTACAGTTACATATATCTAAGGAATGATAAGTAAAAATACGAGCTAGTAATTATTCTACTTTTTTGAGTATCAATTACCGCTCTATATCGATATTTACAAGTTACAAACAGGCCAGAAACAAATTCACCAGCTATCGCATCCTAAGCCTCCTGAACTACCTGATGATGCTCAACAAAACCCACACTCCCATAGGGTCGTAACATGTCAGAGGATAATGATCTTGAATATATTCCTTCATATTAACCCAGACATGCTGTGCTCAATTATATTCAAGTCTGGGAGTAAAGGGATCAATTTTGTTTTGATGCCACGACAAAGTAGTTTTTGTCGAATGAACCTAGATCGATAGTACAGAACGCCAATGTGTTGATTCTAAGCCTCAATAATTTGTGATCGTTAGTACTGAACCAAGCTTTGCACTTGCGATAAAATGTACGCGTCGTAAATATTGGAGATCATTGTCACATAGTCAGTTCCTTAATCGAACTGAGTGCTTTTCTTCCGTCATATTTGATCTCATGAAGTATCCAAGAAGGAAGTCTACTGTTTTTGGGAGTAAGACATTCGGGACGGAATCAGTTGAAAAGTATGTCCTACTTATCGCTCTCCACAATAACCATACCGGATCTCTCCCTCTATTGGCACACCAATGGGCCCATACATAGTCAGAAAATATTTGATGATAAAGTCTTTCTGTTATCCATCCAAAAGCATCCAAAACAAAAATTAAAACGCATTCACATGTGTTTGGATATATGTTAAAATTCCTTTTCCTTGGAAGCCCTGCGCTCATACTTTTCAGAATTAAATGCCTTCTTTATCGCTTTCATACCAAACCAATTAAGACTTAGATGGGGGTACAAGACTTGATATCTGTTAGAAAGGAATGTGAGGGACACTTTAAGACCAATTTACGCCTTTTTCGAAGAAATAACAGCCTTCCTCCCACTTCTCTTCTTTCGATTTCTAATCCTTGTTTTCGAGCATGATAAATCTGGTCCATGGAATGTCCCAGACTTCTTGCTATCTCTTAAACCAAATTCCCTAACCCTAATGATGTGACTAACTTGACCCTATCAATCTCGACTATTTAAAGTCTAGTATTTCTTTTCGTCGTAACAACTGTCGGAAGAAGAGCTACCAGGCTGCTAATAATATTTAATCTAAGCTCTAAAATTTGATCAATCTTTATTTATCAGATCACTGGCATATTTTACTTGTCTTGGTTGATAATTTTGTATTTCGGAAACGGAAGCAGCTGACTAAAGCCCATGCATGATATAATCATAACGGAGACGGGGTGGAGTTTAATCCTTATTGTTTGATTGTCATTAAAGAGAATATATAGTAATAAGATAATCCGAAAATGTGTATTCTCCTTGCATTTCGGCAAGAAGCCTAGCAGTTCTTTTGACGTCGAAGACATGGATTAATGAATTGCAGGGGTACGATCTCGTTAGCCTAGCAACGGAGAATAAAGTAAATATATTGATAGCCAATCAAAAAAGAAAAAGATGTAAAGACGCAAGAATAATTTATACAAAGATCATGCCATGAGGTGATAAATCATTGTGTTAAGTACACTAATACCTTACTTTTTTTTTTGACTTGAGGAAAGAGGGAACTAAAATACTCCATATATACGTATTTGAAAAGTCATGTGATTTGGTTTATTTAGCTAAAAATAACAGAGTTTCAATAAAACGTCTAGTTATTAACTACGACCCTCTTTTCATCATATAACTTAAATCGTGAAATACCATTCAAAAATCAAGAACTGTTAAATCTTTATCACCAATTAAAGCAAGAAAAAGGGATCAATCTTGCATGAAACATATGAGCTAGCAGCATTGAAAACTTTTTTTTTTTTTGTTTCAGAGGCCTGATTTTTGGAACATGGGAAGGAGAAAGGGAAAAAGAATTATTTCGATGAAGAAACAAATTATTTCACAAGCAGAGGAGCAGAAAAATGACAAGAGCATCGAGAATGTATCGATAGATGTGATAACAGAAGAGAAAAAAAACGCTACAGTGAACTCGAGGGATTTGTCCTCAAAATTTCCGCTTACCGATAGTTGTCACCATTATACCTCCTTGGGAGAAATAGACTGGGATATCCAAAAGTAGAGAAAATTTTTCATTCTCTTACCCTTTACTTTTTTCTTTTCTATTTGCTTGGAAAGAGTATCTTTGTTTTAACTCCATAAGTAGATACTGGTACCAAAGATATAGTATATTCTCTTTATACGATGAAGGCATTTACTTAACAGATGATTCCTGGTTTGGTGTAACACCTGAACCTATCGCAAAGTAAGTAATATTCTTGACCCTTTTTTTTTTCTTTTTTTACTTGAAATGGTTTCTAAATATATTATTACCTACTTTCAAAGAAAAATGAAAAAAAGAAAAACAATAATCCAAATAAAAAAAGAGATAACTTTTTAACCAAATAGCTTTCCTAAAGGCAAGTAGCTAAAGATCTCGCAAAGTTTTGCAACTCAGAGAAGAAAGTTCTAATTGATATGTTTTCGGGAGCGGGAGGTAATGTGATAGCTTTTGCCCGTATGGACCAAGACCAAGACCAAGACCAGGACCAGGATCAGCATCCCTGGGATCAGATTATCGCAATTGAAAAAGATATTTCAGTTTTGGCTTGTGCATATCATAATGCTACGATCTATAATGTTCAAAATAAGATAAATTGGGTTCATGGGGATTCGTTTGAGTATATTAAATCTCATGCCTCATCGATAAATCCGAAAGAAACCGTAATTTTTGCCAGTCCTCCGTGGGGGGGTCCAGGTTATCAAAGTCATGCAATTTACGACTTGGATACTATGCAACCTTACTCTTTAAATCATATTTATGAAAGTTGTAAGAATATGGATATGGCTTTGTACTTACCACGCACAAGTGACCTACGGCAAATTGCTTCTTTAGCACCTGAAGGAAAAAAGATTGAGGTTGTGCAGTATTGTATGATGGGTGCTAGTAAAGCTTTAGTGGCTTATATTCCTAGTAAAGTAAATTATGGATAACTAAATATTGAACAATACCTAAAATTAAAAATTTAAAGAAAGGTTTTTTTGGAATCAGACGGACTAGGAAATTGTTCGTTTTGGGGATCTCACGAGTAAAATTTCCTCATCAAGAGTGTGTGAACCTTTTTAGGAAAATGATCACTAATTGACTGTAATTTGTATTTAATAGAAGAATTGGTAGCTTTTCATTAATTACTAGATTTTGCTATATATTGAATAGTGGTTGTTGGAATTATTTTCAAAAGATTGACAACAATCTATTGACTCTCGCCTACCTAAATTGCAGATTGATTTATTTTCAAATCTTTTATAACAACTTTACAATGCTCCTATCGTCAAATAAATCCTCAAGCAGTCCCTTTCGACAGGCTTCTCGATCAGGTAAACACATACTATATATACTTTCAAAGAAAAAAATACTAAGTTGATTGAAAAAAGGGCGAAGTACTCTCCCAACTAACTCTTCTCTTTTTTCCCAAATTATAGTATCATTAACCCCTGTCGTATAAAGTAACGGCCTTCGACTAAGGCTATTTTTAGTGTTCAACGAATCTGAATCAATTGGAATAGAACTTATGATTGGATTCGACTCAAGTTTTTCAGACAGCTGATCAATTAAGGCTACAGAATTAAATTCTGTAGGGTGATAGACAGCATCAATAGTATCAGTTATGAATAGCCATTCATGGAGCTGGAAATCATCAGGTGCTATACAAAGTAAAGTATCTAGCAACTTGCAAGCCTGAAGAATAGAGTAATTGTTATATGTATCTGATGCTGAGCTATGATCGGGTGCTAATATTGAAGAAATCGCTAAATGCAACTCCGAATTGATTATTGGCCAAAATGATGCTAAATGAGTAGTTGAGAATTTTAAAGCTAATGATCGAAGTAGTAAGTAAATTTCTCCACGCGTGACCGATGATGGTGACGATGTCGTCGTGGCAGAAAGTAATTCAACAATTTTCTCTTGTATCAATGGTAGAACCTTGACAAAATTATCATCTGTCATGGCTAAGATAAGTGTAGTAACACGTCGCAGGTTGAGTTGGGCTTTTCGGTCTGCCTCATTCCTAGTTGAAGAAGCTCCAACTCCAAATAGGCCTGCAGTTGTTGGAGGTGCTATACGAGAGAGAAATTCAGGCATTCTTTCTTTATCATGCAATGACCATTGTTTGAGTAATGGAAGCCAACCACTTTCTATAAGAGCTATTGGGCTACTGAAGAATCTTGGATCATTAAAAGCTTCCCCCAAATCTTTCTTCCATAATTTCTGATTCTGTGGTAGCTTAGCTATGTGATTGAGTAAATCTAGTGTGCTTTTAGATACACATTCCGGAAATAACTTTGACTTAAAAGTTGGTTCAATCACACTAGAACAAATGGTATTTGCAGCGCTGAGGATACGGTCCGGTTCAACTAAAATCTTTGGTAATTTCGGTGCAATCTCTGCAAGTATGGTTACAACGTCCTCAGACCTAAGAAGCCACAAAGCCTGTGTCTTAACCTGCTCGTCAGCCTTGACAAGATTTTCTAAGAATCCTATAGGTCTTGTCGTAAAGACAGCAATAAGTAAGCGAATAAATAAGTCCTTAAAAGGTCAGTCCTTCCTGTATAAAATTTTAAGCATTTACTCTTACTCCAAGCTCTCTTCTCATCTTCCATTGTTCACCAAAATTTGTATTGTCGACTTTCTCTCCGAGAATCGAGGCAAATTCTAAAAGCCTTGGGAGTATCTGTCGATGAGGGAAGGGATTTGCAAGTAAATCTTTTAAAAACCTCATACAATCTTCCCATATTTCGTCCATTGCATCGTCTTCTAAAGTTTTACAGTATTCAATGAGAAAAGCGGTGAGATCTACATCACTGAGAGAAGATTTTAGTGTTGACACCCTATTTGGCTCTAGAGACGAAGGATTAGTGCGGCTATAAATCGCATTGAAAATAGCTGGTATCGTATACTTGGGTCTAGAACCATCCAGAACATGAAGGAGATTAAAGAAAGCAGACGGTTCAGAGTTATTTAAGTTACTCAAGGATTTTCTCCATAGCTCGACCATTGTTTCGAGACATTCAAATACCTCTGCAGCAAACATATGCTCAAGGAGTCTACGTGCTCGATTTCGCATTCTTAAAGAAGTGTACTTAAAGGAAGATGTCGAGTTACTATCCTGAGCTGAAAATTCGTCTCCTCCCCATGTCCAAATAACATAGCAGATCTTGACCGCATCCTGAAATGTTAGAAGAACGGTCAGTCGATGGTTAGCAGTCGTACTTCGAGACTGGGGGATTTCTGATGCAAACACCCCAGAGACAATATTTCCGAAGAACCCTTGAGGCTGATCTGGGCTTTTGATAGTTGGTGTTTTTGACTCATTCTGCAAGAGGCGCTCGTGCGCTCGTTCTAGCACATTTTCAAGTCCATTTAATAAGGAAATAAGAGTCGATTCTGGCGCATATATCTTCATACTATCCTGGATATTTTTCCTAAATATATTTTGTAAGCTAGAGAATGTATCACTAATTTGAGAACATAATGTTTCAACTAGTGGTATCAGTATTTGAAAAATATCTTCATTATAAAACTGAAGACACTCGGTAAGAAAAATAATCCAGCTATCTAGAACTGGACGACTGCTTGCCGCTGAAAGACCAGCTTGAATACATTTAATAAGAATAGGGGGGGGACTTTTGTGGGAAAATTCTGTTATTTCATTATTATCTGTTATAATTGATGACTGTGTATTAGGAGACGTGTTTTGAATTACTGTCAAATTACTTTTTATTCCTACAATGGAACTTAGTAGTGGTGCAGATCGGGGTTTATTGAGCAGCTTTAATACAGCGAAAATAACATCTAGGAGCAGTACTTGTACAAATGGATCTGCTTCATCTAGTGATTGCATAAGTCGCTCCATAAGAATCTTTTCTAGTCGTAGATCTACCAGAGATAGTGCATATGGGCACAGCAAAATTTGATGTAATAAATTCAGTGACGTTCGATGAAGCTGGCTGACCTGCGGCTCGAGGGACATATTGTCGTGATCATATGTAATTTGAATAGCTTCTAGACAAAGATCTAGAAAATAATCTAGAATTGTAACTTCACTATTCTGTTCAGCTGGCAAAGATTTAGAGATCCTAACATATGGTCTAAAGGGTAGTTAATATACTAACCTATTCTTGACGTGGTACCTATCTCAGTAGGTATGTTATTTAGCGCAAGGGCAGCCCATGTATTCTCAGATGCCCATCGTAAGACATTTGATAGGGTTTTTAAGTAGTACAAGCACTGGTCCAAATCATAATCACCTCTATGAACTAACCTTTTATCCTTTGTAGTATCGTTCAAATCGATTTGGTTATGATTCAGAAAATCGAATTGAGAGAACTTGGTAACAAATATATGAAAAAGTCTATAAATTAGCTATGCCCAGAAGATTGAGAGAATTGAACAATAAGCCATACTTGTGGGTACTGGTAAGATTCTGTAGCCATATCCTTACGGTCATAAACAGCTGGGTCCCTTCATCCGATAATGCATCTAGTAATAGGAACAATGGTCTGGATAGAATCAATTCAAAGTGGTCAACACTTGAAAATCTATTTTCACTTCTATTTTCAAACCGCGAAACTTTGGATGAGCGACGGTCGGCATTGGTTGGATTATCGTAAAGAGTATGTGTCCATAAGACAGCAAATTTCCGTCCGAACTCTGTGCATCGAGCACTGTAAGAGCCATTTACGTCTGTTCCAATCATAATTGAACATATAGCAGCCTCAATGTCACGATTAGAATTTGAAAGTGCCGCTTGAAGTTGCCATAAACTACGAACAGCCTCAACATGATACTTTGGATTAGATGCTGACATGTAATTCCATGCTTGGCGTACAAGTGGCTCTACTAAGCCTGAAAGGTCTTCTACGGAAATATATGATGAAGAATATAAACCTGTGGCCAGGTAGTTTATTGACGAGAAAACTAAAAAGGGAAGATTGTAAGAAGATGAGAGTCTATTTGCCATAGCCAATAATAGTTCGGAAGTATCAAAGCCTTCAATCTTAGGCGCCTTAGATAAAATATTAAAAAGTAGCCAAGCTCTATTTGAAACTTCGTAAGTTGATGATAATAATGAGAGTTTATAGCTTGCAGAGGCACCAGCCTTCTTTAACAGAAGCTCAGTTACTTGTATGGAACTATACGGAGGAGGACAAGCATCGAGATTACCTTGCTCATGGACGTAAAAATCTTTGATTCTCTGAAGAATATTGGTCTCCTGCAGAATTTCATGTGGTGATTCGTCGTATACAGCAGCTTTCTCATAATTAGTCGGAGGTCGATGTTGTAAAGCTCTTTCAGGAATAAGTTCTAATAAATCTATGGCAAGTTCAAGGGCTAAGTTTGATATTTCTCCAGAGGCTTTAGGATCCACCAAATCTTTATGGAGTGTTTCTCTTGAGTTTTCTAAGATTAATAAAATTGATAGTACTGTCAATGGTGCGTGTACTAGAAGCATTTCTTCTTCTCGCACATTGAAATGAGTTATTATAAATTTTGCTAGTGAGAGCTTCTCAAGCCTTTGAGGATACGAGAGCTTCCCTGGGTCAATTGCCTGCGTAATTAATTGTATGATCTCAGACCAAATTAGTCCACTCTCAACACCGTCAAAAAACACACTGGCACTACGGAGAACCTCAGAAAATTCTGCTTTTGTGACTGCTTGGGCCTTATATCTGTAAACACTGTGCATAATTGGTAAGAAAATATCAGTCACAAGCAGACCACCAATTTCCCACTTATCCATTAAAGATAAGCAGACTTTAAAAGGTTTAGCTCTCTCTAGAGGACTTTCAGAATCGTTTTTTATGAGCTTTACTAAAGCCTGTGTTAATGGGTGCAATCCAAATTTTTCGAAGTACTGGGTTTTGGATAAATTGGACTGCACTTGCTCTCCTAAAACAATCCCACAGTCAGTGTCTTGAGATGGAACATTGTGCCCTAGAAACCAAGTCCAAAGTCTTCTATTTAGGCTCATGTCTCTTCGGGATACGACACCTGCGGCTGCAGTAACAAGAAGCTCTAAATCTTCAGACTTTACTTTCTTTTGCAATACCTTGGAGTGCAGAGGTAAATGAGTGACGAGTAGATCTAAAAATCCACGCTGTGTCAGTAGTTGTTCATCATTTAGTCCGGCAGCAAAGCACCTCAAGAGTAATCCTGGCTCGGGCGAGGTCAGAATTTCAGATAAACGATCAGAACTAAACCCTAGCTCACTATTTGAGCTTTTTTTTTCAATCGAAGTTGACTCTATAGATAATGGCTGGCCCAGTTTTGGCAAATTTCGAATCAAATATGCCAATGCACCACCCCGGCGGTTAGAGCTTGTGATTGATGCAAGAAAAAAGCATTGCCAAAAAAAGCCATCGCCAGAGCTATGACCATTTATAAGATCATCTGAGTTTGCAGGTCGTACTACATTCTTAAAATTATCAATAAGACGAAGGGTACGCTCAAAATCTTCGCTTGCTTCATCTTCAAGACCTGGCAAAAGGGCTAATATCAAAGCTTTAATAGCAGGTCTTAGAGATTGTGGATCAATTTCTAGAAAATATTTTTCAATGAGCTCGAGAAATAGTGCTCGCACTGTTAGAGATGCAAATGAGAGTGTTGACACAAGGCCAGGCAAATAAATAGAGAGATCTCTTGACAGTTTCTCTTTTCCTATCATAGAAAAAATGAATCTATAAACTTCAAGAACTTTTTGATGCACACCAGAGGGCAAGGACGGGTTAAGGCATTGTGACAAACGCTTAGCCACAGTTAACTTATGGGGTATTTCATTAATATTTGGAGGGCGAGCTTGTAATGACTAAGAGTTTGCTAAGTCATTTAGAATTAATTATTTACGGTATAAGGTCTCACCTTCAATAGTCTTGACAAGAACGAGATATAATCCGCCCATTCTTGTAAGGCTGACTCAAACAATGATAATGAACGATCAACGCCAGAAGCATATCTGCGGAAGACTTTGTCATTTTTGGGAGTTTCTTCTAAACATACTTATCAGTGACGCTTGTTAAATCAGCCATCGCTATTTTCTCACCGCCACCTAATTGATTTTTCCGTATTTTAACGACAGGAGATGCTCTTCCAGAGCTGGGCTCGGGAGTGACGCTGCGCTCTGAGGCCATGCGTAGAGTTATCAGTCCGACTTATAGAAGTCCATGGAAGAAATCAAGGAAATTATCTACGGCGTAAATGCATATATATTAGATCACATAGGGCAATCTATGAAGATCTGAAGGGCATGTTGAAGATGAATTTTACTGGTAGATATCTCCCAACTTTTTACCCTTGACACGCCCCACTTTAGCTCAATTTTACTTTGGGCTCACTAGCTAAACTTGGGGCTCTCCACATTAACCCACACTCTCACAACAATAAGCAGAAAACACCTATATCCCGTATAATATTGTTTCTATCATGAAAAATTAGGGCGAAGCATGGGTGTTTTACAGCTTGTTGTTGTAAAAGTATGTAAGAACCTCAATGGATATCAAAATTTAGCTGTCACATGATCCTCGTTTTTATTTTCCAGACTTGGATTTTTTTCGGTCTAAACGCGGTTGTTTGTGTTGAAATATATATTGTTCATTCCTTCCACACAACGACAACACTAGCCACAAATTGCAAATCCAAAATGTATCTTTGTTTCTAACTAAATTATATTTACAATCGTGTATCAGCTTTGCATACTTTGATTTAAATTTTCAATTGGGCAACAACCTCAGCCTGTTTTTAGAGTGGAGTCTACTAAGTTCTGCTCGAGCTGTGGCTCCCCCCCGTAACTCAAATGAGTTCCGCAAAACAGGAAGGGCGAGTTATTTAGAACTTACATAAGACATGAAAAAAAACGCGTAAGCCGCTTTGCTTTAATACTTGAAATGAATTTATATCAAAGATCAGAGGCAAAATGCAGGCAACATAACGTTGGTAGAAGAAATTTGCAGCGTAAGAACAAGCATTCTTCAGCGCTGACTCGGACAGGTTATAGAAACCCAATTACTATATGTTATCAATAGTTTGATATTTAATAAATCTAATATTCTAGTATGAAAACTCGATTAGAAGTGTCAATTACGATATTAAAGTCTGTTTTATTTTTGTCCTATTAAAATTCTGCAGTAGAACTCGAGGTATGCAATAAATTGTTGATTAATTAAATTTCTCCCTATTTTTTGTGGTAATCATAGATCTTAAAAGATGTGAATAAGTCATGATTTATCCTAAACTTTGTGTTTAGCTTCTCTACTTGAGACGACTCGAGACTAGTACAATCCCGACAACTGCGATTACATCCTTTACGAACGCACCTAACGGACTGCTGGCATGGCTCATCGGATTAAAGTTCTTCCTTAAATTAAAGCTGATTTGCAAGGTCATGTGACAGCAAACCTTGGATACCCGCTCAGGGGCAAGATACTATTTGTACGA
>MCFK01003683.1:0-10918 GCA_003610855.1 Erysiphe neolycopersici | reverse complement strand
TAGGACACCGGTCCTACCAACAACAAGTTCATTCAAGAGAGTATCCCAGTCAACTCTACCCCTAATTCTTCTATTCCCAAGATATATACCCTGTAAATTTCAAATTTTGTTTAGCGGTATCCAGAATATCTGGAATCTGAACAACCGTTTCCTAGTCACCAGAAATACCCTTCTTCATTCACATTTAGGTTACAATATCTAACCTTCATATATTGGTGCAAATTAATCTTAAACCTGGATTACACGTAATTGAAAACTTTCGGTTATTGGTCTTCAACCTCATATTCTTATTTTTTAATTAATGCAATTGTACTGTTACTTAAAAGACATATTGAGGTATCCAAGAAGACTGGCATGGCAAATGGAGTAAGCAGTTCTTCGATTCGATACAAAATGAACCAGGTAATTAATTCATGAAGTTATTAATCTCTATTCTTCAAAGAGCCGCATACAAGGGAAAGCTTTTTGAAACCCAACCATAAAGTACTGCTCATACATAGACTTTAGATACATAGCTATCAGTTATAAATCAGGACTATAATTTCAAGTATTTTAAATTTAAGTTGGGACAAATCACCCAAAGATAAAATTTAATATTAGTAACTATTCGGGTCTTCTAAAATAATGGCTTATGGACGATCTGTAGGATTTCGTAAGGGAATTGCGTACTTATAGACCCAGGAAGTTTTCGATAAAAAAAGAGACGACCGATTCCCGTACATAAATATACCTTGAAATAAAATTTTCCATCATTATATATATATATATATATACATATGGTACATTATGGAATCCTTCTCTATTACTGGCATATTACTTTGAATAATGCTATTCTTTACTGCTGCATATGATCATATAATAGGTAAGTTGAAAATTCGGATCAGTTTTTTATAATCCAGTATGTGCAATATCGTTGTAAACTCTGAATATTTTCATTCTTACATTTAGTTTAGGATTAGTTAGACCTCGGATTTAATGCTCCCGTCGAAGAAATCGAGTTAGACCATTTGTCAGATATTACGATTCCACAACGAAAAAAACTCAATGGAACGTTTTTAAAAATCCTTATGATACTAAAATCTAGACACGAATCTCTGTACCGAGTGACGAAGAGGGTGGGGGTTGGAGATATTTCCACATTATCATATGCCATTTTTGCATTTCGCCCATAATCCATAATGCCGGACATTAAAACATAATTCTTTAACACTGACAAAATTTGCTTTTCAAAATAATTTAAAGGTATAAGTATCATTAAGAATGCACAATATTTATTTTGGACTTTTCATGTGACTTTCAAACTTAGCATTATCAATAGAGAATGCCTGTTATGGCAGGGAACGAGGAGTCGATTCCGATGGGAGAAGACAAAGAAGGGTAGAATTTAACTTTGAGCAAAGGGAGCCCAAGAAGGTGGCTTTCCACTTCTTCCTCCAGTGTGAGGTTTTCGTCCCCGGCTCGAGAGCTCCCCTCCTAGCTTCAAAGTTCTTCGCAAGCTTTTATATATATGCTTCCCCTCATCGTATTAAGGTGTGTCTAGTTACTAATTAACAACCATCGTTTAGCTCAATCCCCCTTAATGCTACAATACTATATTTAATGAGACTATAAATTACATAGGCCAAAATCCTCGTTACATCAACTTATCTGTGAAATATCTTAGATCGCATTTCTCGAGCACCTTCGATGTAAAATTATGGAAATCAAAGCGGTATGATAAGCCTCAATATATGATCAAAAGTGATAAAGAGTGCTTAGATCATTCAGTCTGAGAAAATTTCTTGGCTTCTGAGAAGATGAGAGCTATTAGGATATTTGAAACTCAAACATCCCCATCTGAATCAAACTATAAGCAATCAGAAGATTGCAGCAGATAATTTTTTTTTTTTTTTTTGGTTCTGTAATGATCTCTGTAATGATCCTATCCAATAGATGTATGAAAATTAATGTTACTAGATATCGTTAACTTCTTTCCTACTTTGGTGATTAACGTATTAATGCTGACCATAAGATTTATTCGCTGTTAGTAGATCGATAAGATGATATTTCATCTTTCTCGATTCCAATGCTAGCCATCAAGTACATAATTTAGGAGTGATCTAGGTTGATATAAGATTCTAATTCCGAAACTCCTATTTGAAATTCTTAAAATCTAGGATTTAGCTGCTGGAGAAGGTCAAGATTATCAAGTCACCCCTTTGTTTTACCGCATGATGCAAAAGGGGGCTTAACCATATCTGTCCACGACATATTTAGAAATAGCATCAGTCAACAGAGACCTTACACCATATTGCGAGTCGAACTAATTTGAACCCAGAGGTTTCTATTTTCCAGCATCATTATCACCCTTTCTCTCGTTGCCTTCTTTCTCATCTAGCTCGTCGTCATCTTCTTGTCCGAGGTGGCCAAGTACATTTGCAATGTTCTTCATCTCGTAATGCCTTTTTCGCATTTCTTCAAATTTCCGGTGTTTCTCTTGCTCTTCTTCGCTGAGGCCAATATATTCTTCTGCTGTCACGTGAACTGCCTTTTTTTTTCCTGTACGCTCTACGCTATCTGACAGAGGTACTGCTTCTTCTGGTTCTCCCAGAGATAGGCCTGGTATTTCTTCTTCCCTGATCCTAAAATTCTTTCTCACAGATATATCATTTTCTAAATCATCAGACATGATTACATCAGAGTCCAGATTACGAAACTCTTCTTCATTTAGAATACGCATTTCTTCTTCGTCTTCTGCAGGATCATATTGCTTTGCGTATGGAGTTTTGGGCTCATCAATTTTCATAGTTGAAGTCCTTTCTTGCTCAGTGAGATATAGATTTGCTTCGTCCCACTTTAGACGCATGCTCAAGTCTTCACCATTTGTACTAGTACCATGGTGGTTTGAAGTGCGCCGCGATAAAAGCGCTTTAGCTGTAGAGTGAGACCTTAGGCGACCAGCATTCTGAAGTGTATTAAGATGAGTCACATCTTTTCCAGCAATTTCCTCTCCGATACTATTTCCTGAGTAGGTAGAAGATTTTGGTTGTGAATTTGTTTTCGTATGGGTGTGCGTAGACGAATTACGAACAGACGACTTTTTTAGTATCCCTACTTCTCCTCAATTAGGTTCTACTGCAATTTCTCGACAACTCACCCTTTGGTCGGGTAGCAGAAACTAATGGAGGTAGATTAGAGCGAGCCAGTTGTTCAGAGGGCATAATGTTGTGCGTTCAATACTGTGGTTGATTTTATCACAACAGCTGGACGGAAAAATAAGAATAGAATGACTTCAGATCGGACAATTCTTTTTGGAGTGAGAACTATTATAAGTTCTGGAGCAAACACGTGTAATATGGCGGAGTGGGACGTTCACTTTCTTAGATCAAGTGGATGTTTAATTTCATCATATGATGTTAGGATTAGTAAGCAAGAGCGTTTCTAAAAATATCCATTTCTTTTTGGGTCCAAAAAGATAATACCCTATTCACAAGTTTGTTTTAGATTATGTTCGTTACAACAATTTTTGGAGATCTATGCACGATAAAGTATGCTAGAAAGTCTCGTAGAGTCTAGTGTTGACTAAAAAGCAGTCTCTGGTTCTTCTTACGTAGAGTCCCATCAAGAACTATACTCGATTCCCGTGGGACTTCCTGTCGCTAGGTCATAGCAAACGTCATGAGTCTTGACCGATGATGCCAACGCAATATTTGCACAATTCTCATGTTTGGAGGAGGTTTAGAGTAATAGAGGGTGGGCATAGTAGGCGACTGCGCATTACATAATAGATTTGAACAAAAACGTCTAGTCCCTTTGATGCTTTGATTTCCCTGCAATATGTGAATTCATTGTCCCAAATCTTTGGTCAATTGTACAAAGACAATACTTTATTCTAAAAAATTTATACATTTAACTATTTGAGTAAATAACTAAGATTACAAAATATGAGCTTAAAGCTAAAGAGCCATCATTACATTGCATTTGGTATAACCTCATCTGGCAGTTATCACTGCCATCAAGTTTGTTGGGCTTAATTGACTCCCAAGCAGTCTTAATGATCCCTTAAAGAATATCGTAAGATTGATCGATGCCTTTTATTTACTAGATCCAATCTACATTCATTCAATTCTTGCCCAATTTCAGAGCAAGTTTTCTTTAGGGCAATTCTAGGTTCGCCAGTGTAGCACAATGATCTTGTGTTATTTAATACCGAAAAGGTGTATGTGGAGATTGAAGAGACTTATTTGACTTAATCTAAAAGCAAGCTGAGTCGGCGACGAAAAAGAAAGTTATAATCTCGACATGAATGAGTGGATCGAATTTTGCAAAAAGTCCGATGAGGATATAACATTGTTGCTAATTCCTTCCTTGGATTATATTCTAACTGTAATTTTGATACCCTTGCACAAATCTCGGCTGCACGTTACCGATATGAGGATGGATATATTAAGTGATTGGCGTCTTTATACAATGTAGAATTGGGTCTTGAGGCAGGACTATATTTATTTTTATAGTATGTCTATTAAGTTCTTTGCGTCTAAGTCAAGACGTCTTCTTGGCTTCTGGCCGGAAGCTACCTTTTATGCTAGACACTACCAAGGATTACGTAATAGAACGAAAAGATGTCTAAATTCAAATAGTGTAACGTGACTTGGTATTATATCCCGTGATATGGATACACTTGACGTTGCCATGACCATGACGCCCATGACGCTCGCCATTCTCCACATTGAGCTGTCGCCAAGGGTGTGATATTCCACGGCTAGTAGAATTTATTTTTCTCAAGATAATTATATTTAAATGACAGCCTGCTGAGCCGTACAAATCTCAGACAATTTAGTGAATCTTATGATTAGTATTAACGAAATACAAATGTGCATTAAAACGTAGGACTCTGGGCTTAAATAGCGATTAGAATCTGTGAAGGGAACCGCTAAAATCCATAAAACTAATTTTAGTTAAAACACGCGAGGAAGGATTTATCAATGTGGGGTAATAATGTTTCTAGAGCAACTAATAAAGTATCAACAATGCTTAAAAAATATCCAGTTGGCACACGAAAATAAAAATTGTGACAGCCAAGCTAGAGACTCATCTATTTTCGACATAAATATATATCATCGATATCAATTAAAAAACATAAATCCTCCAACCGTCACGAGGAAAACTTTACGGAAAGATTAAAAATCAACTTCTATGCTAACTCTACACATATGTCTGCTCAAAATATGTGTCATTCATGTTGAAATTAGTTCATCTAATTTGGTTGTAGGATAACACATTTAGTTTAGCGTAAACCAAGACACTGAATCATTTTTAGAGTAGTTATGTAACAACCTTAACTATAAGAGCGCGGGGTTGTTCCCGCCTTGCTTATGATAATAATCAACGATTGAATTATCTTCCTACCCATCTTTCTTCTCACTTAGATCTTTTCTCATCTCCANNCAGTCTAACACCTGTTGCTACTTGCACTAACATAATTCTAACAATTCATACTCCCGTCCGCACTATTACCTGCTTTCTTCCTCATTTCCTGATAAGCCAAAATTATCTTCTTCGCTCTTTGGAATATTAGCTTAAAACAGTTTGCTAATGTGGATGCTTCTCATATATGCTCACTGTTGATCAGTTTCAGGTTCATACAAATCCCTGTCTATACTCTCTCGCATCAAGCCCAAGCTAGTTGTGCTATATCTCTATGTAAGTGGTTGAAATGTTAGAATTGGACATGGAGGGAGTGCAGATGCTATTTCTGCTGCTGTTCTGCACGTGTTTTGAGCCGCCAACGTTTTGAGAAGGAGGAATATTTGTTCTTGAGATGAAAATGCATTACTAAAAGGTAATTTAAGGGCTACATATTCATAGAGAGAAGGGTCTCTACATGTACCATATTCCCTCAGACCTCATCGGTGAAGCTTTTCCTAACATTTTTTGCTCCCTTAAATGTACCGTCCACATGAGGAATGAAAAAAGCGCTTTTCCATATTTTGATTCAATCAAGATACATGAAGAGTAATCGGCCAATAAAATTATCTTTGTCTATTTTTTTCTGTAAAAAAATTACACTCCTTGAGCCCACGAGCCAGCCATCGTATAGGAGATTACCCTCCCAGTTGCTCATTCTGCAAGCGCTGTCTGAAGATATTTATACCTCTTTTTGTAAGATCAATATTAAAATCCTTCATAGTGGCTTTAATTGTGAAAGTTTTCATTTTATGCGATATCGACGTTTTAATGATTTCTACTGCTATTTCATTTACATTTAGTGATCTTATCCGAATAGCTGGATGATTTATGGCTCCATCTGAGAGCTCATAGTTATGTCAAGCTTCGTTGTAAACTACCTTCAATTTTCCCGATGGAAGCTTTTTGGCGTTAATTCTGAACTCACAGTCCGTCTTATGACTTCCGGTATCTTTGCGTTTCTTAGAAGGATGGAGGTTTGGGTTCTAAGTACTTCAGCTTCTTCTTCCTTATTGCAATAGAGAAGAGAAGTTCTACCTTTCTCACCTTGTTTTTCAGTCGTAGTACTGTAGTGTAGCCATGAGATTTTCGTAGGATTCAAACTCGATATTCTCGTCCATGTGAGGGCCTAGGGTCCTTACAAAGTGTTTGGAAAGACGAAGCAGCTTCAAAAGGGCGAATATCTGGGACTGCAGCTTCCATGGTACTTGAAATGTTTGCCTGGTCATGTAGAAGGGATGAAGGTTGAATAACTCTATGATTACTAAGAATATTCTTTAGATGTAGCCATGTTCTCACGTAGTGATTTAAGGTTTTATGGGTTTTTGGCGATTCCTTTAATGAAATATCAGAGCATAGTTTTACAAATATAACTTTGGAAGCCTTCCTAATTTAATCTTCAACGGAAATTGCTTTACAGTCTTATACCCGTTCCAAGTCCCACTTTAGTCTTGTTTCGCTCTGGGCTCACCAACTAAATTTGGTATCGTGTGATTGGAAGTGTAAAGAGAGAATTTTGCTCTAAGCCGCTGGGATATCTGTGGGAATGCTTCGTAGGAGGAATGATGGAGTATTGTGATATAGAGATAAAGCCGACTTAGACTTAAGAGGATGAATGGAAATCCTTAAATATAAGTTGAATACCTCACTAGATGAGAAGAAATTATCATAAATTATAATACTTCTCAAGAAAACGACAAGCAATCAAATATGTGTCCTGAAATCAGGAAAAACAAGTCAATTTACTTTACATAACTGAATAATAGAATTTAGCAAAAATGCCTCCGAATCCAAGTAAATATTCGAGGAATTTCCATATGTGTCGATATAAATGTATATGGTAAGACTCCTCTAAAGGACGCCGTCGCTAGATAGAGGTCTATATCATCTTGGTAAATCTTCCACGTGTACGAAAGATGTACGTAGCGTTTACCCAAAATAACTTGATCGCTTTTTTAAAAGGAAAATATAAATTTTGAATATTTCTTAAATTGAAGAAATATTTATCTATATTCAGATGGATCAGATGAAACTGTTTATCATCATTTCAAGAAAACCCAAAGATTCACCAGTTATTGGGTATTGTAATCGCATAGATCTTAATACGGAGATTTGGCCTTCTATTTATTATTGCTAAAGTCGCTGGCCTGTAAGTTTCTAGTCATTGAAGGAAGCTTGACACGGAGACCGCTTAGTTCCTTGGTTAAGTTTATCTGACATCCCAATCTTGAAGTCTCTGTAAGGCCGAATGCCAAATCTAACATATCATTTTCATCATCAGTTGCCTCGGGAATCTTATTGAACATTTCCTCACTTTCGACTATAACATGACATGTTGAACATGAACAAGAGCCTTCACAAGCACCTTTCATCATATTAACCTCAACTGCCAACAAAAAAACTAGGGGCTATACCTTCCATTTCAATATCATTTCCTTGTGCAATAGTTAATAAATTATCACCCTTATTAGCTGCGATTCGCTGTTCAACTTCATCTTTGTCTATGAATGTTACGAATATTCTGAACCAAGAATCAGCACTACCCCAAAACTAATTGGTAAATAATAAAACTGCACTCTTCTCCAGTCTTAGGGGGTGTCCAATGACCATGATTATTACTGGGCGATTTCACGAACGTACGTCGATTTTCAGGCAATTTTGTATATCGATAAATATTAGGCCTTAGATTGGATAATTCGAGTATAGCAGTGGAAAATCGCGCCTCAATTCTATTAGGAATTGTTTTTTTGGAGATGGAGATGGAGATTTCTTTCCTAGGGTAATGTGTTCCAAATGGAAATCTTATACATCGCCGTTTGATTGCTGATCTTTGGGAAAACATGGCGAAAGTAAACTCAATCTGTACAACTAATGTTCGGTACACAGTCGATTAACACTGAATATAGTTATTATATATAAATTTTTTTACTTCTCATGATCTTCTTGATATGACCCAATATTGATTTAATAATTATCACGATGACTCTTTTTTCTTGGCTTCAATTGTTTTAACATGAATAACTCATACATTTATTGGGTATTGCTTACAATTTTATTTGACATCCCTGTACACAGCTACGTACGTAAGTTCTAAGTTGGATTTAGCAAGTATATTTTCGAAACAACAAAAAGGTGTCATAAGACAAATTTCCATTTTTTTGACATTTAAGTATATAGATGTTATTATGACATCAACTCGTGATTTTCATAACCCCCTTCGACCATACTACAAGCCGCCATCCATCGGTATCTCCGAGAATGTGAGAGGCACGACAGCCTCTGGAACCTATGGACTAGGACCAAGGAATAGCAGTGCATCTTCTTATGCGTCTTCAGCACGCAGTATTTTCTCTGACATAGATTATAATGATTATTTATCGGAAACGTCACCTTCAATGTACGATTCATTTAAGAAGCAAGCCGATGAATTACTCTACAGATATATAACTATTTTGCTTGCTCAGCCATTTGATGTGGCTAAGACGATATTACAGGTTAAATATCAAGGTCCAGATGAAGAGACGTATCCAGTCAATGGAATCTCGAACTCCTCTCCGCAAATGGATATTAAAGAACCGGTGTGCAGTGACAAATCGCTCGATGAGGTCAGGAAACGTCACTAAAGAATCTGCAGTATCAATCTGATGATTCGGATCCTGAGGAACCAACGTACTTCACATCTAGCACAGTTCATTCCCGATCAGAAAGAATAAGGCGTGAAAGACAGATTTATGTGTCACCACCACTCTTACCCTCGCCAACCCCAAAGGAGAAGCTATCCCCTTCATATCAACTTAGATTAAAAAAATCAGATTCTATACTTGAAGTTTTAGGTGAAGAATGGATAAAAGAAGGTACAAGAGGTATATGGAAAGCATCAAATATCACATTTATCTATGGCATCTTATTTGAGACTTTCGAAAAATGGACACAGGGCTTTATATCAGCTATACTTAATGTGCCTGAGCCAGGGCTCAGCTCTGGTCTCGGATTGACTACAGAAATGCCTGTCTCTTGGTTATCTTTTGCGGTTTCGGTAGCTTCAACTGTGACTATTGGTGTTATTTTGGCACCATTGGACCTAATCCGCACTAAGTAAAACATTGTTTTGATATCTCATTTTTGGTTTTGAGCTAATAATTTACAGACTTATTATGACACCAAATTCACACAAGAAACGCTCCCTTATGAGTCAACAACAAGTAATAAATCCGTACTTATGTCACACTACCCTCCTCGTACCTACAATTCTGCACTCTCTCGTCACACCAGCCGCTGTGCATTCTATACCTCTTCTTTTAAGACCATATTTTTCAATTGACCCGGTACTAACGCCAGGAATTTACCAAATAGCCCAATTAATGGTTAGATTCTTAGAACTATTTCTCAAGCTACCGTTCGAAACTATCCTCAGACGAGCTCAAATGAACCTTTTGAAGCGAGCTTTTAATGGTTCTACAGATCCTCAAAATTCTCAAGAGTCTTTGCAAACTACAGTAAGATTAGGTGAGTATCGGGGAGTGATTGGAACAATGTGGTTCATAATAAGAGAAGAAGGCGTCACAGTCCCCAAGACTTATAACCAAAAACGAGCTTCAAAACAATCAAAAGGCCAGGGCTTAGCGGGTCTTTGGAGAGGTTGGAGAGTTGGTATATGGGGCTTAGTAGGAGTTTGGAGTCTGAGAATTATAAATGGGACTAGCGGTGGGATTGGGGAATTCTGATCTTCATCTTTACGAGAAAGACTTCAGAATTCTTATAGCCTACCTATGAATATTAATATTGTAGGCAAAGCGTTATCGCCGCTGAGGATAGACATTAAAAATCTCCTACAATGAAACGAAACTTTGCCTGAATAGCTAGATATTACATTACGCTCAGGATTAAATATTAATAAATACTGGGCAAGCATTAAAATTAGTTGCATAGTTGTTAATTTCATCTTCTTCAGTACGATATCTATACATTTCTGTATCTAACTGCGGAAATACACAGTCTTTCGCTAGAAGCATTCAAGACTAAGGATTCAAATCTGAGGGTCAACCTCACTAAGATTTCATTTGAAAAATATTATTTTAGCAAGAATATTACAAAAGATTAACTGTTCTACAGTAAATCAGTATCATTATATATTGTATAGCTATGTTCTATGAAGGTTTTACCCAACTTGCATAGAGTGTCTCAATGAACATATCTTCTGATCAATTCATATTCCTTGAATAATGAGTATACCCTATAAATACATAGCTCCTCTGTATCATGTATTTTCTGTTTCCCTGGATATACCACAGAGATGGCGCCCAGATTGTTTATACTTTAGACTAATGAAGTCAGTTCTTGTCAATAAGTTTTCTTGCAACAAGTATCTTCTAGAAGGTTCCGGCTTATGTCCTAAATCATATCTGATGTTGATGTTGTGAAGCGACGTTAACCACATCTGGCATATTTACCACGTGATGTACATGGATTAAAA
>MCFK01003678.1:0-15044 GCA_003610855.1 Erysiphe neolycopersici | reverse complement strand
TTAACCGCTGTACCTCCGTAAAACAATTGTTCCGCCCAAATGTCACAAATCATTACACATCTATTATTGGTCTGTTTGTGCCTATTTGAAAGCTTCTTTCAACAATCCGGGGAAGGGGTTTAATTATTAATGATTACAAATGGCAGCTCCACGACTATCCCATCATCAATAAACAAATTGCACCTGATCGTAACCATAAGGTTTCACGTTAACAAAATTTACAATTATTTTAAAATAATAAAAAATACAAGAGCACTCTATCTCTCAAATATATATATATAAACAAATAGATTTATTTATTTAGCTTGTTTCGTCACTATTACCATCAACTTCTACTTGTAACTGATAGCTAAGTTCATAACACTGCTCCAATAGTTCAGTTACACTACCTTGCCCTTCTGGAACGTCATTTCCAACATGAAATTTACCATCGACACGCATACTATCAATAGAATTAAGCTTCATACTATACGGATATAGTTCTCTTATAGAACTAAGCCCGCCAAGATTTTTGACTTCAATAAGACATCTTTTCAGAGTCTGCAACTGATTGAAAACTGGTAAAAGCTCCTCCGAAACTGGCTCAGAAGCAACCATTAAGTAATAAATATAGCTATAACTCCTCCTGATTAGATAAAGAAACGTCTGAAAATATTAGTATTTTCATTTCGGTAAAAAGATGTTCATACCCTCTGGACATAGGATTCTGCAGGATTTCCGTTAACATCCAAAAATTTACCATTAACACGACCGTCGTCTATTTCTTCAAGTTCCTTTTGAAAGTCATACAAATCAGCTTCTCTCAGTGACCAGGCCTGTGTCAGTGAGATGTTCGCAAGCTTATTCCGAATACCAAGTAAGGTTTTATACGTGTCTATGAACGGTTCGGGCATTTTCCCTTCCCTATATCATTTTAGTGCTCATACAAATTAGATAATCGGAACGAGGCCAGCCTACTGCTTAAGGGCCATATCAGTCCAAGCGAAACAATAATCTAGAAGTTCCCCCAATTCAAGACTCCCTTTTATTTTTTGGCCATTAGTATGAACAAAATGTCCTTCTGATCTTTGATGATCTATCTTCACAAGTTGGTTCTTAAGTTTTTGAATCTCGGAAACTGAGAACTATCTCTCCGTAAGCATGCATATGGATACTCTCACTTAACGACCGACATTTGTTCTCGTATTAGCAGATGATATAAGTCTTGAAATACAGATCAAATTTTCATAAATTGGGTGTAGATCTTCATGAATTTCAGCGAGTCGACTTCGCAGCTTTGTCAGGCAACTTTGGCAATAATCGATTCGACTTGTCAGCAAAGTTGTGAGCTTATCTGAATAGGATCCATGTGATTTTTTTACCACTTCTTGAAGCCTATCTAGAGTCACCGAAATATGCATAAGATCTTTGTTCGAATAAAGGTCTGCCTCGATAAGGTGGTCAAGTAGTCGCTTTATGGTGGATAGCAGGGCATATACTGCGGGTGCTTCATTGTTTCGTCCAGTTGTCATGAAAAATAATGACAACAGCTTAAAGCAGCTATCTAGTATTTGATCGACTAATATTAAATTAATCTAGAAGTTCAAGATCAAAGAACGATGCTCACCTTGATTCCCTTTTTTCGATTTTATCATACTAGTATCGCCGATAAATTCCGCTAGCTTAACAGTTCTATTATAGAAAGCTATCACATCAGGAAATCTAATATATGTTGACCGATCCTGTTTTAAAACTGTCAATTCATCTCGTAATTGCACCAAATCCTCATAAATAGATTCTTCTCGGCAGTCAATAAGAGGCGATGAATCTAGTGTGCTCATCATGCTCTCGTATAAAACCTAACAACCAGCGATAAGTGTCGAAAAGGGCCATATAATTTGAATATTTTTCTTTTGCTAGAAGAGATAGTTAGCTCGGGACATGCACTTGTAACGAGCTGTTTCTCATAATTATCTATTTTAAACAACTTGTCCAAGCTGCCAATTCTTGGAGTGTAAAAAATATCAAGGAGAAATTTGGATTACGTCATAGAGTGAAAAGCTGGATAGATTAAAGGATATATCTATCTGTAACCTGCAACTCTCAAATGAAATTTCAACAAATCTTGGGACTCTCGGTTGAAAAATAAACCATTAAAGTCAGACCTTTCACTTTGATTGTTTTACTGATTAAAAGAGTATATTTTTCTTGAGACCACTCGCATGTACTAATAATCCCTCTAGCACAGAATATTTAGCATCGCTGACGTTAGATCAAAATCGTGAAGCAAATCGTTAGAGGTACCAATCAAAACCGAGGAACATTGTAATTTGGAAGAACTTGTATGGGCAAAATTATTGCCCATCGGAGAATTGAAGCCTATAAAACGCCTGGAGTAGATCGGGTGGCGTAGTGGTTCGCCACGCGGGCCTATTTTTCAGTAAGAATCCTCTGGGCCTTGGCATATATTCATTTCATTTGGAATTGAACCATTTCCTCGATTTGAGTGGAATTATTCTGCCACAAACATGTGCGAGATGAAGACATGCTCGGTTTATGAAAGATTTAATTTGCTTTGGAATATGACCGTCGATTGTTACGTTTTGGTGTAAATCAGTATACGTCATGGCCTGGGATCCTAATTCAATAGCTGATTATACGAAATGATAGAAGATAATAGTCATTCGTACTTTCTTCTACGCTATTACCAGTGGTTAGAAAAGGCCATATGTCCGATGACAGCTTTAATTTCATACACTTTAACCTACTACGATAGTCTAAAATGACAAATTATTATGAGATAAAAAATCCAATTGCTCATTTATCGAAGCATGATAATCAGTCAATATTGCTATAAACTATGACTAGTCAAATTCCCCTGATTCTGTCATCTCAATGAATAGTCATTGTCTACTTTATCATTTTTTCTGGGGCTTCTGTGTAATTGCCTTGGAGAACTTTGTGTTTGCCTGTTTTCTACGCCTATGTTGGTTCACTATTTACTAAGTTCCTGAATCTTGGTGTTGATAGCAAGCCCCCAAAAATATTTACGTCTTAGACTTTAGTTTTGGTAAGGATGCTTGTGATATCAATTATCAAATTTTACCAAGTACTTTGTTGAAGGAGTCCTAAAATACCTTTTCTCAGGGGTGAGTGTACACTAAGTGTATACTCAAAAAATATCAATTCTGGAAATATAATCTTTATCCTATACACTAAACCTTGGATCCCCATTAGGTTTGAGATTCTGAGCTATGCAAAAGTGTTGTAGCTCGGATTGATTTTATAATTCCCATATAGTGAAACTCTGTCAATTGGGGAATCCTCCATATCTACAGATAGTTATTGACGAATAGAAACTTTAATATTAGATAATTTCTTTGGACTTCTCATGAGGTACAAGAGTGCACAAGTCATTATAAAAACTGATGAGTTTGCCAATCTCCGGAAGTTTATCGACGCGTCGCTTTTGGTTGGCTACCATATGTATGTATTTTTAAGAAGAAAAAAAAAGGCAATTGAAACAAGCTTCAAATTCGCAAATCTTATTTAAATTACATTTCAATTGGCTTTTGAACTTTCAAAGAGACAGATAATAAAAACTCAAAGTACAGTTCGAAAAGCACACTTAAAAGGATAAATTTGGACCTATAATTTAATTACTTTAGCAAAATTTAAACCATTTAAACCGTGAAAGGTGAAGGGGTAGAATGAAATCAAAACCAGCGTACTTTTTCAAAGTCCCAAATGTTTTCTTGGGCATAGATATCTTCTTTTAGTCTTTTCAGGACTTCTTCTCTACTACTTGCCCTAGCAATCATAGCACTACCTTGGATCTTTAATGATCCTCCGTCTTTGTTGGAAGGTAGATCTTTAAGATAGGCACCTGTTTGATTTAATTGGTATCAGCAAATAAAAGACGGTGAAAATTTTTGTTTTCACACTTCTGCTTCAAACTGAAGGACAAAACGCAATTTAGTATTATTATTATTATGATGATTATTATTTTTTTGGGACATGTTGTTGCCTTCATAGCGTAATTTTTTGATAGCCCGCTTGTTATGACGTGATTAAAGAATGAGGAAGTGGTCCAAATTAAAACACTAACCTCCCATCTGCCAAAACCCTTCTTTATGTCCTTCGCCCAAAGCTTCAATGTGTTTTCTGTTGGGATTAAAACCTGAACATTAGCTTATATTAATGACTTTTTTTGGGTAGGTTTTTCTAATAAAACTGATATTTCTATTTTATGACATATATATAAATCAACTAGTATGTAAACTGATTTGTAGATGAATAATTTGTAAGGAAAATATCATGGGATAAATCTCTAGAAATTCGACGGGAGGGAAGGCAGAAGGAGAAAGTGAAAATATCCTTCTCACGTTCTAACAGCCATTCTTTTATCCAATTTTTCGGGTTGATCAGGAATAATAATAAGCCATTCAATCAAATTCTCAGGTGATGCCCCCGTCATCACAAATCTTCTGCAAATGTATGATTTTTTTGTGCAGTTCAGGTTATTATTAATATTATTATTATCCAATTGGCGGTAATAATTCAGTCTTGTAGCTGCTCTAGATAGATTCCAGGACGAGGTGGTAAAATATCGAGTAACCATTGACTAAATCAAGTATTTCAATATTGATGAATAAGATTAGTGTCTGAATTTGTTAGTGATGGACTAAAATATTTCATAATTGCGCCATAGGACTGTGCGTCAGTAGCAGGGATTTGATTATTCAGACCAGTGTTAATCAGATGTTGCTTGTCAAATCAAGTACACTATATTATAATATAATTAATGGATTGATAAGAATCTAGATATTTTACAGCTAGGTAGAATAAACAAAATTGAATATTGATAAAATTTATTTTATATCCTATATTAATACACAAAAGAACACCTTCTAGAACTCCAACGTTTTTTCTCATTCATAATACCAAGTTTCCCTTTGATACAACATTAAATTCACGTCCCTAATTTTGAAAGGTAGAAAAAAAATACGAGGACTACCTCGGTAATTTGAAATGATGTTTGATTCTTGCTGGTTAATTCCGGATGTCAAAGTGGTGAAATGACTTATGTCGAATTGGATATTAGGTGTAGGACCCGAAATCTACAAATGATAGAACTTATATAATTGAAGCAAGGAGATGACAACATCTCATGCCGAGGAGAATTGTGCTGTCAAAATTTCACAACCCCTAACACAATTCTCTACTTCGGAGCTGTAATACCAAGCTTAAAAATAGAGTGAAAATAAGTCTGAAGATTCGTAACTGGCGTTGTCGAGATTTTTGATGAGATTTTATATTCGAAAAAATAGAGGATTAAAGATTATAATCATCAACCAATGCCACCTATTTCGTCGAATATTGGGAATATATGAATAATTGAGAATTTGGACTTCTATTGTGTCACTAAATGATGTTATTTTTAAACTTATAGCGATTTTTAGTTGGAGTCCGTTAATTATCTTTTTTTTTCTCGTGTAAGTGGTCGGCTATGTGAGGAAAGAGACAATATTTAAGAAAATCTCTTTCTTGCGATCTCTTAGCTATTTTCTGCATCTTAAACTCCAATTTCTGGCATAAAATGGTGATGTGATTTGGTTATCGTCAGGTAACTTTAGATCTTTACTATCTTTCTATCCATTTCCAGGTTTTTCCTCGGTATCAATGTGCCAGACAACGTAGTTCGGAAGGCCGATAACTTCATAACCTGCCCTTTTTGCCATTTTAGCAAATCCTTCAGTCTCTGCCTGATTTTCGAATGCATAACAAGGAAAATTGATACCTGGAAAAAAATTTTTAGTATTATATTATTAGGAAAGAGCTTCACTTTTAGCAAACCAGATCGATGAACATCAGCTTTTACAACTATGTTGACTCCTCCAATTCCATCTACTTTAATTTCTTCGTCTTTGTTATTTCGCCAGTCTCCCATTCTTGCCATATATGTTCGTCCAGTATCATATTCTTTATAGCCTAGATAAATTTATAAATCTTGATCTCTTTGACGTCCTAAAAAACAGTCATACCTTCTACTATTATGGCATCTTTGGGTAAAGATTTCGCAAGTCGAATAGCTTTATCTGACTCAGTCCAAGTGTTGTAGTCAACTATGTAAAATTAATAAGGCCATTTAATATTGTATGTATCTCACTCACATCTTCCTTCAATATCTTTCCCGTCCTTATATCGATGAAACCAAACATCTGTTCTATTAGAAGAGTAAAAATTGAATACGTTGGATGTTTTCTCACTGGGTACAACAATATCTCTATCATGAGCAACAAGGTCCTCAATAATCTTTTGGGGACTATCAACAATATCTACGTCCCTCCAATATACCCAAGAATGTTCTGGCTTAAGTGCTGTTGAAAGTAAATAATTTCGAGCTCGAGCCATAATCTTCCTTCTAGGTGCTTGTGCTTTAAAGCTGTGTCGTTCCTCAACAGTTTGTGCAATTAAATTCCCAAAATCTTTTTCTACAATCAAAGCGCTATTGAATCGCTCGCTTAGAGAATCACTTTGTTTTTGTATACGTTGGAGTTCTGTTGATAAAACTGCAAGAGTATCATCGTTTGAATCGCCAACTAAGAAACCAAGATCAATAAGATGATGAGGATAAGTCAACTCGGAGAGAAGATCAAAATATTTTGGTAAGTGTGCCGCAGCGTCACGTAATGGTGTAAGTATTAAAACTCTTTCCTCGTTTAAAACAGCTTTAGGTGTTGAAGTTATTGGATTTAAATCAACTCTCTTGATAGTAGACTCATTCACAACCAAAGGCTCATGATGATTGAATATAACCGGTGTCTGTAAATGAGCATTCCATTCCACCATCTCATTAGGGGACATTAACATTGGAGGTTTTGAAGGCCCCCAACAATAAAATCTGCGCGAGAACTCAAATTAGAAGTGATACTTCTAAAAAATTTTGATTAGAGCAAACCTTTGCATATCTGATGCTGGCCCACTCAATCCTCTCCAGATAAGTAAGATTATACCGGCCAAAGCTACGCATAGCAAAAACCGTGTTCGTGTTAGAAACAACCATATAGTTCTAGTTGGTGGGAATTGTGCCCTAGCAGACTTCCATGTCAGCCCCCCTTTGGCTGTAAAACCCATTGCAGCGTTACTACAAGTTCATGGAAATCTCAGGAGGCTGAGGCCAATAGAGAAAGGAGTGCGATAAAAATGTTGTCGTTAGGGGGAGATATCAATCTGCTATGCAGTCTCAAATTGTATCCGTCTATTTTAGGCTGTAAGCACGATAAAGATTAGATTAGATTAATTACGCGGCAAATTATGACGTATTTTTTACATCGTGTTTTCAGGTATAAATAAATTCAAATTGTGAAGGTCGATTATTTTCTTAACCATTGCAACAACTTGAATAAAAAACTACAAAAAATATTAATCTGAGAACTATTTTCCATAGTAGTCTAAGCAGACTATGACCAGGGCTTTTACTGGCCACTAGAATGATCTTTTGTTGTTGATCTACAAACACAGCATCCACACTTCCTTGATAATCACACTATTAATACATTGTAGCACAGACGCAGACTAAAAGTACTTTAGAATTTACTGTTACACTGATTTAAATCTAATGTTCACCTCAAATTTTCCACCGTTATCAGTGAAGGCTATCGCTGTGATTCCAGATGGAGTAGAAGATCGCTATGAGAAAGATACGTTTCTGCTGGTAGATGTAACGACGTTTGCTGCAAATTCTTAGGAAAATAATTTTGTTTCTAAAGTGATACGGAAAGTTTCTGAAAAGTGTGGTATGAAGATGGATACACCGGTGAAGATTCTGGAATCGATTGGAAAGCGATTGTGGCCGGAATCATTACTCTTTATGGAGTTTACTGCCTTCGTCTATCTTCTTTTTACTGCTTGGCGATGCAACTTTGATAGGCTTCTTGCGTACTTGTCGTGACATAAATGTCATCGAGTGCTGGTCTCATGTCCTGCCTCGGTCGAGCTACTCGGCCAGTTTGTTTCGAAGGTCTCATTATTATCCTTTTTACTTGAAGGACGCACTAGGGGATATCTTTCTCCCCATCTTTGGATTTCTTCATTGATTAGTTGCATATTCTGATCAATAAGCCAGTATCTATCACGATCCATTGGCAACAAGCTTCTATCTTCTAGCAAATACTTTTATAGGAGGTGCTTGCCAAGGAAAACTTTACTGCTTTGTAAAAGTTTTGGAGCAAACTGATTGACTTCCAAAATCATGCTCCCGATCATTAAAGTCCCAGGTAAAAGAAAACTTCAGTCTCATTATGTAACAGGCAGAAAAAAACGCCAAAGTTAGTGTCATGCGGGAAATCGAATCGACATGAGTGTTTTAAAGGACAATGGACAATAGTTGTAGTTGTAAAAAGTAAATCTAATCAGGAACGCATAATAAAATTGTTGCCATCATAATATATATATATTATAGTTAATTGGATGAAATCGCTACGAATACGATGTAAATATAATGTGTATTTTTAACCATTGATTGTCCCTCCCCCAAAAGTAATAGTAAGGAAAAGAAAATTTTGAAAACAGATGATAGAGCATAAACATGCAAGACCGACTTTAGACTCAAACTCCTTCAAAAGAACTTAGCCTCCAATCACCCCTTAATACCCACATTCCCTTTCGCTTCAACTACGCCATTATTATAGCTACAACCACCCAAAAAGACTATATATAGCCTGTTGCTCCATCTAAATGTCACGTCACAGAAATACCGACTCTAACTGGCAACAAAGTTAACACCGGGAACCTGTACCACAGGAACGAGCTGAGATATTTGCGATCCGTGACTTACACAACCGTCCAATGATATTTACAAATGCCAATAGTAGCATAGGAAGTACCATTGCAATCTTCAAAAATGAAACTGAAAAATAAGAAGTTGCAGAATTTAAGGCATAGATACAATTGGCTATGAACAAATGTGCTCAATTAGTAATGAAAGCAGATGGACCTGATAGACTAAATTTTCGAGCTATAAGACTACTAAGGATATGGGACTCAGATAGTGTAATAGCCTTAATTCAGAACTGCATTAGGATAGGATATCATCTGATATCCTGGCGTACAGCTAAGAGTATGATTATCCGAAAACCATATAAAGCGTACAAGACGGCAGTGAAATCTTGCCGGGTCATCAGCTTGCTAAATAGCTTATAAAAAGTAACCGAGAAAGTTGCAGCAGAAAAGATTTCGTCCTGGTGCCAAAAATCTGTAACTCTACATCAAGGTCAAATGGGTGCTCGCAAGCAACGGAGTTGTGTAGATGCAATGGCAAGAGTCCTTGATAAGATTGAAGGGGTTTGGAGCTGAGGTAACATCGCGGCACTACTACTAATGGAAGTTAAGGGGGCTTTCGATCATGTAAGCCGTAGGGGACCTTTAAACACAATGTAGAGAATGAGAGATGTACATGCTCAGCCCGGCGAAATCGTACCCGAAGACTGGAACTGGTTAGACTGAAGAAAGGCGAAAAGATTGAGGCAGAGTCTTGCAAACAAATTACCGCAGGAACCGATCTCGACTCCTCATTTTACTAAGAGTACACAGAACGAGTTCCTCTGAAAGCATTCCTGGTAGAAATCGATATTCCCGAAACAAGCGAGAGGGCAAGCAAGACAAGCAGCTTTAACATATGTGCAGACCGAGGATTGACTTTCTTTTTGGACAGATGGGTCGAAACTTACAAGCGAACAGGTACCGGTATTGTATGGAAACGAGATTTTCCCAACAGGAAAAGACGAAAGATTAACCTCGGTAGAAATAAGGAATTTTTCGACGCAGAACTGTTTGGAATCGATCAGGCTTTGGAAATTACTCTTCGCTGAAGCTGCAATAAAGCGTGGACAACTTCACTGGAGACTATAAAAATACCTAACTAGATAACCATAGTATTCGTATGGCTGGATTCGCAGGCAGCTATCGCGCGTCTAAGAAACCTAGGGCTAGGACCAGGACAATAGCTTGCACGTCGAATCACGATCGAACTCGACAGCTTCTGGAGTATGACATCTCAGTTGTGATACACTGGGTATCAGGGCATCTCAAAGTCGAAGGAAACGAATGCGCCGAACTAGCGGTAAAAAGGCGGCTAGGTCTGGAACAAGTACAAGAGAAAAGTTCGCCATTCTATCGCATATTTCTTGACAGATAACCGATAGGAAATGGAAAGGACGACATTGGTTTAGCTCTCATCATCGGAAGAGAACTATAGAGGGCCATAGCAGTTACCGGCTATTAAATAGAAACCAATAATTAGACAGGACAGTGGCAAGTATGAAAAAAGGGCTAGCATGACAGTACTTTCAGCTGAAATTAGGATATGCAATGACAGGGGCATTCCTGCACGGTATAGTAAATCTCGAAACAGGCTAGAGCTTCTTCTGTAATACTAACTGCTCTCAGATATTACAGCACCTATTCCTCGATTGTCGTACATGGCGACGTCAACGGGGCCAATTTTGGTCTAATCTAAAACGAGATAGCAGTTTCTTTTGCAGAGGGAGGGGACAGATCACAGCCGTCTTTGCTGATGTTAATTCAATATGTCAAAAGCAGCATATAGACAGTGGGACGAGGATCATGGATTGATAAGCTAGAGGTTGCCATCTTATATAACACACGAGATAGATGCATTACCGGTCGGCCAAAAGGCCAGACCAGAATCAAAGAACACTATGTATGCTATAATAAAATTCTTAAAAAATATAAGTATTCCGTCTTTAACAGTGTACTTTGGTTATACAGGCCACGTGGAATACGAAAATTCTACGCAACCGTGGACACCAAAGTTCTGGAATTTTCATCCATATATTTCAAGATATCTGAGATTCTATACTTCAAATTTAAGTTTGATTTTGAACGGATTCTCATTTTGTATGTATACCAAAGAGTTTGAGATATTCTAAAAAAAGATGTCGGGATGAATTTTAGTTTAGTTAAATTTCAAAACTTCAAATTTTTCTCTAATCTTCTAGCGCACTGACTGATGTCTCTTCTATTCTCCAAATATACCACATGAAAATACTCCTATAAGAAAAATAAGTATGCGTAGTTGTAATTCTAAACTTCTGAATGCGCGAACGTGGATTAATAGGAAGAAAAGCATACCTGTAAGGTTTAAATCTATTTGCCATTTCTTCCATTTCCTTCTCAGTGATATATCTCCATTTACCACTCATTTTTTTTAGTTTAGCAACATCTCTACCCAAGAGGATTGCCATACCCCTTTGGATTCCGATATCTTGAGTTGAGAATATGTCGGTTTTTTTTAAACAAAAGCAAGCAAACATTTCAATGCTCCACTTTCCCAGTCCCCGAATCTTTATTAGAGTGCTGAAGATATCATCATAAGAGGCACTAAAAAGCATAGCTTTATTGAGTTCGCCGCTGTCGAACTTGGCTGCGAGACCTTTGATATACTCAGCTTTACGTTGTGTAAGACCTGCAGTTTTTAGGGTCTCAATGCTAGAAGCAGAGACCAAGGATGGAGTTGGAAACAAGTATTTGGTTGCATCTATATTGTCTCTATTGAATAAAGAAATAAATTTTTTCTTAATACTCTTTGCAGCAGCACTGGACACTTGTTGTGAAATAATTGAATTTGTAAGCGCTGCAAATGGTTCAACCTCTTGTAAGAGTCCCTCGGGTGAGAACAGTTGACAGAAATTTTGCTCGATTATGGGTTTTAATTTAGGCTCTACTTGTATCAAATATTCATTTGCCTCTTCAATCAAACTTTTACTAGCTGAAACCTCTTTAATTGATGTTTTTGTGAATTTTACCAAACCCCTCTTCAAAGAGCTTGAGCCAGTTTCTTCATCATTGGTAGTCTCAACTGAGCTGAAGTTTTGTTTGGATCTAGTGAGTCTGGCTTTGTTCTTGGCGTTGTAGCAGGTTATCTGCGGATGCTCTAATACTGCATCGATAGAGACAGAACTATTAGTTCTTCTCCTCTTTGTTTTTGACTGAACATCATCTATACATGACTTATTGAATGTCTCGCTCCGATTATGCTTGATTTTGTTGACCTTTTCAAGTACCTGGTTTGTTACAGGGATGTATGTTAGCTGGTTTCTTTTCTCAATCCGATTCGATCTTCGACAGAGCATTTGAAAAGCTCTAACATTACAAGCTCTGAAAATTTTAGGGTTTATATCGTGGATTAAGTGTCGTATGAATCTATTCTGAACAATTTATTGGTAGCCAGCTTATGTATATGAGCTCATTTATTTCAGTTTAATTCAGGGGTACTTTCAACTAAGCCAAATTATGATACTATACGCGCTCAATTTTAGTTATTATGAATCAAACTTCATGCTTCACAGCAACAGTAGTTAATAACAATCTAGAAAAATAATAAGCATGAGTGTTTGATTCAATGGAAATCAGATAATACGCAACCTCTTCCCACGGCCTACGATTTACACCATTCCGGATTCATCTAACACAACAATAGGCAGCTGACAGATTCTCATACCCATTGCCCTCCATCATAACCCTAGGAATTACTAATGCGTCTATCTCACAGAAACTTGCCGAGATAATTACGAGACGATAGCATCGTGAACACACTTTGCACGCGCGTATAATAATATATACCACAGTTATTAGTAACACAAATACTGCTATGGTAAAATTTAGGTGAAATAGAAACAGAAGAATCAAGGCCACTTTTCGATAAGCAATTGTCAACTTTGCAGCGGTCAACTCGTCGTCTTTACCGTGCGCTCCATGAGAAACGCGACCAAATTAAGGCGATTGTAATGAGAAGATCAAGAAAAACATAGAAGAGGAAGAAAGTTGCCGTAATACAATCGTAAGTATTGTAAAATTAAAATACTTTTTCGTTAATAGGTTTTTTTTTGTATCTGAAGAAGTTGTATATCCATATTTCGGATGATTTTCCTTTCTGAAGAGTTCCTTTAGTTTTAGTATTGTTTCAATCTTATGTGTAAAAACTAGAGAGCTTCCTGCAATTTCCAAAATATTATACAACCCTGTAAGACCTTATCCCCAGGAAACCTACAATAACGCAATAGAATTTCGCTGTGTAGCAGATTTCTTGGAACGTCTTGCTAGAAATATGTAAAGTGGTACCTTTCATCCTCATATTTAAGTGTTACTAAAACACCAAAAATTCAACTTCGAAATTTTTCAACGATAACGAAAATAATAATTGGGATAAAGGTAGTCGTTAGACTACACTGAATACAAGAAGGAATATCCAAAAGTAGCTATATGATAACAAAAAAGGTAAATATGCAATATAGAAGGAACAAGCTGACATCGAAGCTTGTCTCACCAAAGGTCTGTCAGAACTTAATTAGTTTTCTCAAAATTGATAAGGCATACTCCCGAGAACAAACGGACCAACTGCACCATCGTCATGCCACTCACCACAAATGCAGTAAAACTACGATATAGCTACCCAGAACTAATTCTCCGATCTGTATTCTTAGGAAATGGTGAATACAATATGACGCTGGTCATAAATTTTCAAAAGCAGACAGCATAAATGATAGTGAAGTGGAAATAGCGAATGCAACTCTCTCGGATTTTCAAGCGACAACTAACGCTGCTGTTATAAAAACAGCACCATAAGCTCTTACAAATAAAGAATCTAAGAAAAAAAAAAGTTTAAAAATGTCCTCTGACAATTATCAAAAATTGCCAACTACCTCTAGATAGTTTCTGAAAGGATTCCCTCAAGTCAAAACCAGAGAAGGTTATAAAATCTCGGAGAAATATTAGGAAAACCAAGACCGAACCATTACAAAAGGCAGGAAACGAAAAAGAGAGTAGGAAAGATATTAAGTAACTGATATCTACTTAATCAGCAGCTATAACCTATAAGTCCTTTCTTCATTCCTTAACCAATTCTTAGCATCCTAACAAGAAAAGTAGAAAAATTGCAACATGGTGAAGTCTTGAATATAAGTTATTTTGTTTGACCAAGATACAGTGGAGGAGTCTGAGCGTATCTCAAGAGCGAAAATATTTAAATTCATAGCTACTGTCAATGAAAATAAGCACTGGAAAAAAGTGTAGAAAATGTGAGAATAACGTAATATACGTAATATACATACATATTCATTCAATTATGAGCAACTGATGGTTTAAGCTTGACACTACCTACTGAGTAGGGGCTCAAAACAAAATAAATGCTACTAACGACCCAGACGTGACTCGAACCCGCAATCTTTGCCAACCTCAATTAACCGGAAAGCAACGCCTTACCATTAGGCCACCAGGCCTTGGCTTGACATAGATGATTGAAGTTTATCTATATATAAATATTTATAAATTCACTCGAATTTTCGCCGACGTTCAACTTGCTTACATCAATGCATCGTGACAAAAATAAACACCACAACTGCAATGCTTTTTCAATATATTTCATTCTTATTAATTAGAGAATCTGGAGAGCAATTCTAATTTTAATATTGATAATTCAAAACATATTGATAAGTTGATGTTCGTGTGAGTAGAAGTTCAAGCTCCTTCAATTGTGATACTAAAGATGTCTGAATGATCCGTAAGACCTATATCAATATGCTTATCCATTGCAAGATTAGTCAAGTTTATTAAGATTGGATGTGCGAGATAAGCAAGAGATTTCCTGCTCGTTGCTTCGTTTCGTTTCGTTTTACTGTTTCTTTTTCTGCCAATGTAACTAAACTACTCTCGTGTCTATTGCGCTCGTGTCTAACCCATCAAACTTTTTTTACAAAGATCTAACAATAATCAACCAGTTTTAATTAACGAGCATAAAATCTCAGACTGTAATCTGGACACCTCTAATCAACTTTTTTCGGACAAGTATATTGATTCAGATATTACTGATTTTTCAGAAGTCACAAGTATCATAGTTGAAGGTGTTGAGCCACCAATGTCACAGATCTAGTATGTTACGGGCTAGGCCCGATTTGTAATTGACTGGGAGTTGGTCTCCCAGTAGTCACGTGGTATACGTTGCTATGTGAGATAAAGGACAAGGGCAAGGTCAATCAAGAGTAAGA
>MCFK01003656.1:0-11500 GCA_003610855.1 Erysiphe neolycopersici | reverse complement strand
CAACGTCCATTAAACAACTTTCCATTAAGATTGGTGATAAGTATAAGCAAGCAATTTAAGCAATCTGTCCAGGAATTGGGATTGATTAGCCGTAACCCCCTTTTTCAAACGTTATAATGACCTCGTAAGATTCGTCGCCTGGCCGTAGACTTTACTCTTGGTCGTACGTAATGAAAGTGATAAAATCAATGCGCCGCTCCCTTGTCTCGTATTAAGCTTGATCGCGTCAATACTTATTCTATCCTAATGGAATAACTTGCTATTCTGTGGTTATTGGACTTAGTTTGTCAATTCAGCCACTCATCAGTGTTGGTATAACAAAGGTCATTCGGCAAGAACTCATAGTAGAATTTAAAGCGATGAGAGTACTGCAGTACGTAGTCTTAATAATTGGATTCTAATTGATATTCTCTTGCTTCTTCTGTGACAAGATAAAGCTCTTGTTAGATACATTCGGATAATAGCATATCTATTATAAATAATTTTAAACCTATTTTTGTTTAACTATTTATATAATTATTATTTGTTTGACGCTATGTACAGTTAGGCGCCGGTCGAGTTGGCGCAGAAGGGGTCGGTAGTTACTAGGCTTTAGATGAAGTGTAGCTAGAGTAAGGGCCTAAATAATGTGTAGGAAGGAGCAAGAGGACACAATGACATATATCATCATGGTGTTTGTTGTATTCAAGATCGTAAGAAAGACAACGACAAAAAGCCAGAAGGAACGGACACATTAATTGTCAGTGATTTATTATTAAGGAATGTGTTTTAGGCCGTTGCTTTGGAAACTGGAATTCCATTACCAAGGCAACGGCCTAAAACACATTTCTTAATAATAAATCACTGACAAAAGAATCTTACATACACCTTTTCTGACTCAAAGCGTGTTGACTAATCTAAAGAAGGCCGTGCCAAATAAACATAACGGGCGAGAACCCTAAGCGAAATTAAAGTAAACAAACAATAACTCTGCCTGAGGCAGGAAACGATTAGATTTCTGGCGAAACAGATTCCTTGTTTAGCCTTTCTCAAGTGATCAATTCATCAAAGCAGATCTAATGGACTCCCTGAATAGTATAGACTACAGGCATGATCTTAATCTCGTCCAGATTTCATCCTGAGAATCGAGAAAGGCGGTACTCTCTCTCTCTATATTCTGAGATGATGAAATGTTCGATTCTTATTTAGGTTGTGTTTCACGTAATCTCTCATAATCAATATTTTGCCCAAACTTAGAAGAACTAAACTTCTGAGTGACAGGAAATACATCTTTGAGGTCAATTGTGGTTAAACTTAGCTAAATCAAATTCGATGGGGGAAGAGAAACCATATAGTGACGAATCCTCTGAATTGAAAAGTTAGCTAATTGGTTCTTTAATGAAATGATTCTGGGTGCAATAATCAACACAAAATATAGGGCCCCATGAATAATCAAAAGTTCTTTTCTAAATGGCAATGAATCTATCTCCTTATTCTTCATCATAGAGAAATTTTAGGATGATCCATACCGCACATAGCAGCACATTGTCTTTGAAATTTAATACTGTCAACTTTAAATAAGCCGATTGCTAGGGGGTAGATTGAGGCATGAGGGGAATCCGAATTGATTATTTGATGATCCAGATTAAAGAGTTAAAGGAATAGGGAGTGATAATAGATTACTATTAGGTATTGCAAAGACTGAAGAGGTTTTGCCTTTACTAAAAATGTTTGCATAGAATAGCCCTTCGTGTGATATCATCCAAGGAAGTTTCTACTTTTAACTTCCAGGAATTCAATATTGAAATTATTCAATTTGGTATTTTATTCTTATACTATCTCTTTTTCTACCCTTAATTAAGTCAGGGACTCTATTCTTCTTTTCTTCCCTAATATCTCAGGAGTATAACTTAAGTAACAAAATAAGTGTAGTAAATTTTGTCACTGCTACTAAAAAAATTATTTTTTTCGAGGAAAAAAATAACGCAAGTAAGCCCTAAAAAATAGAACAGCTTGTGACCTTTTTTAGAGTCACGATCTTTGTCAGAGAAAAGTTCCCAACTACTTTATCCTTTACTCATTATCATTTTTCTCGTGTTTTTCCGAAAATTTTGCTCCATAGTTCAAATGATCATAACTTTCCATCACCATAGTAATACTGCCACACGTTTGGCTTCGAATTCCGTCTTACATCTAATAATCACTGACCTTAGGAAATTTGTGCATGCCTCTTAAATCAGAAATCTTGGTATGGCCTTGAATTTCCTCGAGGATTTTTCCTGGTAACCTTTGGTAGTACATTTCGTTTTCGCTTATTGTAATAATTAACTCTCATGACGACATAGAATAACAAATATATGGAACAGGGAGACAATACCATCTTGAAGCCCTTAAAGATTTTTAGAGGACAAGAAAATCAAAAAATTTTCTTGGCTGTGATTAAGCTTCATAATATCTATCTCCTGTTTAACTCAAAAACTAATCATGTTAATGATGGTTCATCATCTTCATTGGGCCTTAGTTCAAAAGGTTCACTTCTCCTCTACTATTTTCCATTTCTTTCTATTGATTTCGTAAAGCTCTTCTTCTGAAATATCGTCAAGTGTGTTAAAAGGTTCCTTTTTCCATCCCTCTTCGCAATATTCTTTCTGATTATTTGTTGTAATTTCTGAATCGGCTTGTTTTTCTTCATCCCGAAATTTAGGGGGAGGTTTTTGACTGTTGTTATTAGAAGAATTGCTATTAACTAGCGCTAAACTTTCCTCTTCTACGTCCGCTCCTTTCACAGTAGATGTACTACCCCTACGGTTACTAGAAGATCTTTTAGTCGTTTGAGAGCGCATGTATGTTGGAGTTTCCGGACTTAAATTACTCGAAGGAGTCGAGACTTTACGGAAAATACTCTGGAATGAGAACTGTCTTCCTTTTGATTGTAAAGATGGATTTGGTGAAATATTTAAAATTGAATCTCGGCTATCATCCTGGCAGTCTTCAAATTTATGTTTGTTATGATTGCTAGAGCTTTCCGGTTTCAAGGATTTAGGTAATCCAAGTAAACTCTGGTCTGCTGACCTTTCTTCGTCGTGGCAGACACAATTATCTTGACCCTGGGAGTCATGAATAGCGATCTCACTCAACGGGATTGTCTGTTGAGGGATTTCATGATTAATTTGATTAATAGTACTAGAGCGATAGGGACCAAATTTAACTTTTCCATCGAGCAACCTTACGCCAAAAATTGAAGAGCCTAGACCACCAGTTCTAGGCACTTCACTTTCATGATCGGGGCCATCTTCGGGTGGAAAATGAGACATACCAAGAGGTGGATGTAAAGTAGGAGAAGATAAATTTCGGCCTGACTGTCCAATAGACAAGTTTGGACTCTGTAATATAATACTATGTGTCGTTGTACGTCTTCGAAGACCATCCCATTGAACTGCTAGATGATTATTTTCCCCAATAGCTCGGAGATCTTGTTTTTTTTCTTCATGAAGCCTCTTTGCTTCTTGTAGTTCCCATTTTTGTCTTGAATCCGAGATCTTACGTACAATAGCCGCTGTTCCCCGTATTGCATCTGCTTTGGGCTCCGATTCTGGTTGTTCCTGCTCAGCAATGGTGCGAACTTGATCTAGATCACCAGTAAAGACTGCTGTATCTGGAACATCCTTAGCTGATTTAGACAGCTGAAGAAGCACGACACCAGCGCAAATGACTAGAAACCCATTGACAACAGTGATGATAGAAGTTACTGATCCACTAAAGCCCCTGAATAGAATTGCCGATGTAATGATGGTAGAGCTTGTGAAAAAGACGTAGTATGTCGGCGTGACTAAAGCTGCATTGAAGATATTAAGAGCTTTCTACAATTAATCAGCAAGGTATGGATAAGGCAATAAGAGATGCACACATTCAGATAAATGACTTCCGTAACAAGAGTCGAGATAACAAAAGCTAAGAGTACATAAAGAAACCACTGTCTAAATTGAGAAGTTCCTCCAATTTGTGCAACAATTGCTGCGCCTAGCCCTTGGGTGGCTACAACACTTAAGCTTCCAACAAGACTGCAGATAGACAAATAAACCATCATTGTTTTTTTACCATAAAGGGGTGCTATCCAAATGGCGACAAAGAGACATCCTAAAATGATCACGCTGGCATAAGTCAGAAAACCAGGCGCAATAACGAACTTTTGCATCTCTTGTATGTTTGCCACGGAAGATTCAGCTGGTGCATTCATAACAATAATGACTGATCCAATAATACATAAAAAGCAACCAACTTTTCCTACCATACTTAACCGCTCCTTCAAGAATATCGCAGATAAAACTGTCGTAATAACAACTGACATTGCACCCAACGGCGTAACTAAGATTGCATCGACAAAAGCGTATGCAACAAAATTGCAAACCTCCCCAATTATCATTAAAAACATACCTGCCCACCAGTATGAATTCTTAAGATATCCATACCCCTCGCCCGCAGCCTCTCCGTACGCTTCGTTGGCTTTAAGAAGGCCTATTTTTTTCAAGACAAATGAAACCCCAATAAAAATTCCCGATGCGAATGCTAGAACTATTCCAATGGCTTTGTATATGTGCGGCCGTGATTGGTTTGTTGGGTCCATCGCAGAACTAGCGTTAGCTCTAGTGTAAAGTAGAGATGCGTTCGTTAGAGCCTGAATAGATCGATCCATAGCTATGGCTCGTAAAGGCAATTGGGAGACTGTTAGATTTTGAAGAGCCTATGATTGTTCCATTAAAGCCATATGAGGTTCCTTCACGTTATCCTGGCTGCCAACTCAAAATGAGGAGAAATCTACTCTCTAGATAACATTGATTATGGATTCATTCTCCAGTAAATTGAAAGTTAGCTGCAGAATAAATTTGAGCCAACTGTAGAAATATGTAGTAATTGACCGGGTGATTGTGGTAATCATATCTTAACGGTAGATAAACTAATGATTGAAAATGGTACGAAGCAACGTTGATATTGAATTTTCATTATTATCTACGAGGGGTTTACTGACAAGGATCTTAATCGTAGTGTAAAGTTTAACCAGAATAGGGTTGACTCAAGATCGGACGAGTAATCCCAATACATCCATGCCTGGCTGACTAAGTATTATGACTCAAGTCACCCCTTAGCTACTCACCGCCCAATCATACACCCCAAGAAAATTCATACATGAGGCATTAGACTTCATTATTTACTTCATTGTTTATTTTCTTTAACGAGGCAGGAAAATGCTATGGCGATTATTCCAGAACATATCACTGTGTGATAAGAGCCTAACCTCACAAATTTTGAACTATTCAGTAAAAATAGTTAAACTTTCACCACGTGATTGATGCATGCTGAAACTCCCGAATCTGTTGTTTACTTATCTATTTGTGTGATCCAAACAAAGCTTCCATAATACTACAGAAATTTCTCCATCCTGTAGTATCTATTCTTCCTATAAACTCAAGTCTCACTTATTTCTCAGAAATACATGTATTAGCATTGGTTTCATATATTAGAGAAGTATATATTCTCTTCGGATTTATTCCTCTAGATTTGATAATTTAGCTAGCTGTTCAGCAAATAAGTTGAATTTTACAGTCATACCAGAAATTTCTTTGTTACCAAAATCCTCAACCGTGGATGACGTAGAGATGATGTCATTACTCAAGAAGCCAATTACCGTAATAAGTACCGAATTATTATTCTGCAATCCATGTAGATTATAAATTAATTAGTATTCTGTAACCCTAGTCCAAATAAGCCACTTATATCGTCGGATTCAGGCATTATAATTATATTATCTTACGGGGGAAGGGGATAAAAAGGACAATTTACATATAGAATTTATAGTAGGAATCCAAAGACACTTTGTGACTAAACAACTTAGACTTATCTTAAATTATACTATCTGGTACTTAACACCCTCAACCCTCTCAGACATTCTACCGGTTCAAGGCAATCCGGCACCGTTCTCCGAACAATCCATCATATACAGCTTGGATATCGACCTCTCTTGCCCTTCTATTTGGCCATTTTACTTCCACAAATAAAATTAGGTGCAATGATTTGTGGATTTATAGTCGGTTTAATGATGTTAAGAATACGCAGCAAATACGACAAGGCCTGGGATCACTTTCTGTTCATCAACTGGCTCAATTTTCATCAAACCCCGACAGCAATCATTTAAAAGCAGCTAAAAGATTCTTTGGTACCTCAAGGAAACTATTAATTCTGTTTTAGTGTTTCATGGGAACAAACCTACAATATTTGAACTTGTTGGCTACACAGACGCAGACTGGGCAGGATGTACTATAGTGATCGCAAATCTATTGGCGGATATTGTTTTTTCTTGAACAATAGCCTCATATCACACATGTCTCGCAAACAAAAAACGGTAGCACTTAATACAGCCAAATCTGAAACCCATGCTGCTATTGAAGCAACAAAAAAAGCAATCTGGCCAAGAAACATTTTAGAAGAACTAGGATTCAAACAAGATCACGATTATCTTTTGCGATAATCATGCAGCAATTGCGCTTTCTCGAAATCCCGAGTTCCACTCTCGATCCAAACATATCGATATGCAGTATCAATTTATCCGACAACTTGTTGAGCTAGGAACTGTGAACTTAAGCCTCATTGCATCTGGAGAAATGGCAGCCGAAAAAAAAATTGAAAATTAATTAGGAAACAGCGAATTTTTTCTCTCAGTATCTTGCTCACCGCTAATTTGTTTCTAGCGTCCAGTCCCAAGTTCCCGAAAAATGGGGAGTATTGGTAAGATCGAGCGAGTTCCTTCGCATAATTCTTGCCGTTAAGTCACTTTAAAATGGGCTGAGTGCCTACCTATTTTTATAACCATATATTTTTATACCCAGAAATCGAACGCGTTTCTATTTCTGTAGATTTTCTAGAAGCAATCCCGAATGCTTACTTTTATATTTCCAGGTGCTGATTTTATTCATACTAGAAAACTGGGTATTTAATCTGGCGCTTGCGGAAATATATAATTTTCAAGCTTACTTTTCTTGCCTTTTTATAATTTAAATATCTTCATGGACTCCTTGAATCTATGCTTTTTCCTCCTTATCATCACTAATTAACCTCTCGAGCCCCTGAACCCTTGGATCCTAGTTTGTCCACAATTCCTGTCAACTATGAATATCACCAGCCTTATCACCTACAGCAATCTATTCCTTCTTCTCTAATCTCCAAAATACTTACATGATCAGCTTGTATCTGGCTTCCTAGTTTTCGAAAATATTTCTATCACATCTTCAGCTCGTGAACCTGACAGTGAGTTAAACTAACGTCCCTGCATATACTCCTGTAGATCGCAAGACTATACCTCTTTAGTACCATTTTAAACCTAATTATCCCTCTGTACACAAAATAAGCTAGTGTTATGATCTACAGCTGATCCTAATACTTATCCTACGGGAAACAACAGCACGCACAGCCACGACACTGTTGTCTACGATGTCGGGCTGTGAGTAAAATAATGTATTGAATAAAACATGTAGAAACGTTTAGAATAGGGCAAAATATTTCTTACAGTGATGAAGACACCGAAGAAATACTCCGGTAAGGTTATATGGACAATCGTCACAGAGATAGATTACGAATATAGTTTTTTAGATGTTTCCTTGATTACTTTGTAGAGTAACATACTGTGAATATGCATAAAATAGCTCCATCACATAATAAACTATTACCATTACTGATTTCATGGCTCTACCTCTCTTCAATTGTAGACAAGGAGTTGCGTGGCTAGCTCGTGGGTGGTGGTACTCGATATCGATCACAACTATCTATAATCTTCGTTCAATAGCCATCGCCAATCTTGGTGGAATGTCCGATGTTGATAGTATATCGGAGCTGAGCTGCTCAAGCTTTAATATTTGTTTAAATTTCTTTCTTTGCTTTGCTTTGGAGGTCTGAGGGTGTATTGGTTTCAATAAAAATGAAGAGTTTATTTAGGTCTTCCTTAACTCCTCATCAGTTCAGGGACAGGCGTATTTACACACACTAGATCCACAGATTCTAGAAGCTTTATCGCAAAAATATTACAATTAATGTGTATAATCTAAAATACTCCAAGGGTTTTATGTGATGACATTTCAATTTGATTTTCCCGCGACGGATGGATGAAAGGAAAGCGTTTCGTTGATTAGGGCTTTTTGAGTGGCTATCTACACCCTTTGGTCTGATAAACGCACCTACACCAATACAGGTTTCTTATACAGATCGGCCCCTAGTCCAAACAAGCCAATTATATCGTCAAATTTCCTCAATAGATGCGGTAATAAATTTCTATTTTCTAACTGGCCCAAAATAGTAAATTAATTACTAGAGAGTCCCATCGATAGTCATGATTCTATGTTCAGCTATCCTGTCTACTGTCTTTTTGGCAACTACGATAAACAGTCCCATACACTAGTAGACCTCTTTAGAAATAAGCAAACTGAGTTTCCACTAATTTCAGTGAGTGTGTCTGCAAACCAAAATGTTCGCATCACGGAAAAAGGGTTCCCTGCATCGAGCCCTTGACCTGTTTTTGGTGAAGAATGTCAAGGTACCGTCGATATTACTGACCAAGGGCAATCCAAATTCTTTGAACTACTGTGTATAAGTTTCCAGTAGACTGACTCTGCAATAAATATTTCGAATTAGTGATGGGCGCCTTGGGCTTTGCCACTAGTCAAACGGCCGAGATGGAAATGTCTACTAATAAAAAAAATTGTAAACCCGTCAGGATAAGTATCTTCGAGATACTTAACAATCTTTCTACCATCAGAATTTTTATTTGTCCATATGGCACTCACTATAATGCTCCAAAACTCTGAGAATTCAAGTCCTGTTGGTGCATTCCACATTTTTAAAGAATCTTCCATGAATCAATCCTTTTAATAAATCTTCATCTAGTTCTTTACTAAGATGCGACTTGATAGTCGTCTTAATATGCCAAGCGCAAAGTATATTATCCGAGAAAGGAAACTTTACATCAATAGCATTTAATAAGGATATCTCCCTATCGGTGCCTCCAACTCCAGGCTCTGGCATATTGCTTTGAGATAATCAGATAACTTTGAAGGTCGAATTGGTGTTTGGTTCAGAATACAGTATTTATACTGCTTGTAGTTAATCACAAGAATCTGACATGATCATTGCTCTATATTCTTAAATTGGGGTTTTTTCTTTATAGTTGAATTTGGATGGGAGGTTATTTCAAATGTAAAGGTGCATAAGTATGTAAGTAATATCTTACGTGTTTGTACCATGAAGTAGCTATTAACTTTTAGCTACCTGTCTGTATGTGTGTATAGAGATCATTCCAAGTAGTGATTTGATTGCCATAGCAATGGGTCCATAAGTTAATCCCAGCAACTCCCTTGCCCCTTTTGGGTCAGTTGGAAACTAGAGATTTATCACAGAATCAGAATTTCTAAACATACCCTTTTTCTAACTATCTGCACAACAATTGCTTACATAACAAATCTACATAAAGATTGATAAATTGTATATCATAATATAAATTATTCATAATTAATTTCATAACAATATTAGTAGTAAATGGTAGGATTATCTCACTACAGCACTATTTCAATACAAAAAATTAAACTGTCTTGATACTTCTGGACTGTTTAATAGATTATATTTTATATTCTTGAGAAAAATAAGTTCATCCATAGAGGTTGTGTGTAATGCTAAACTCAAAGTATGCGCAAAATCGAATGATGAGTCTACGGTTATGGAAGTTTCATATCTTACCAAACACACACAAGACTCAAGCTATATATATACATGGACCAGCAATTGTCAACAAACGTGAGAGATTAGTTGGAGAATGTTGTTGGGGCTGGAAATGACCGCAAGAGTTTTGGAGCATTATTGCTGCCAGATGAGAAAACCTTGGATGTCTTAGAATCTAGAAGGCTATTGGAATCGAACTCACTAGTTCAAGTCCAAGAGGCTAGAAGGAGTATTTTCAAATAGCAGTGCGTTAACTAATACAACTAGGAATAGGTGAGTAGGATAAGACTACTCGATTTTTACAGCACTCGATCTGCAGCTTTACAAAAACGTCCTCAACTTCATAGTACATGCAAAGAGAATTGAATTGAGTACGTTAAACTAATTGAATCTGAAGCTAATATTCGATACAATAAAAAGTTAACCATGAGAAGCTTAATGGAGTTTATCAAACTAGTCACATGTGCAGGTTGTATTTTCAGGTTTCGAAGAATGGAAAGTGGGAAGCAACAAACACTTTTTGTTTTCATCTTACACTGCCTGGTAGCTGAGTGTATTGAGCAAATATATTTCTCTTCTTTCATTAGATGCTACCTACAACACATATTATGCCCTCGACGAGAAAAGCAGCAAGGCTTTTCAGAACACGGTTGTAGTTAGGCATTCGAAAGCTAGTTGCGGATTGCCTGTTGCTTTTAGAATAATCAGTTCTAAAATAAGAGCCCATCTGGAACGCTGGATGAAGTGATTAAAGTGAATGCTCTATTGGCTGAGTCATCGAGATTCATGATTGACAGCTCCGTTACAGAGGACGCTAGGATAAAGACTGCTTTTGCTTGTCCCCAAATGTTGCCTTGCTACTGGTAATTTTTTCGTATACTAAATAACTAACCAAGAAAAATTAATGACTGCACGATTAGATAAATAGCTGCGGAAGACTTCATAATTCTAGTCTAGACGAAGCTCTCGGTACAATATACAGACGTCTTGGAGAAGTAGCAGCTGAGATACCAGGCACAAAGGAAATGGTTGGGTCAACTTTTTTTTCAGTCGATGAGTTAACCTGCAGGTAGTGGGTAGGAAACCGACCGATAATATATATTTCCAGTGTTTGTGGGATTCCTTCACTAATATTCATTAGAAGTTAAAAGGAAATAAACACCAATATTTTTTTTTGGAGTTCTGACGCAAGAAATTTAGGTTTGTGCATTTAAAATTTACCAAGTTGTCTTTCTTTATGCGCACCGAATTTCGTTTAGAAAACTAAAAGCTCTCAAGGAGCACTCTGATTTTGCAAAGTTATTTGGACGAGGCCGCGGAAGATGATGCTTTAGGACTTCCCTGGCTTGTATGAGAAGTCTCCCACGGCTCCACTTCAATTTCTTTGATGGAATCTTGACGTGCAGAAAAAATTACCACAAATGTGTGTTCCAATACTGATGGTCACATATATATATATATATGATTCTCTGCAACTATATTTATATCATAAGTGGTTAAAAGACAAAGTTGTAGCTTTGATCACATAGTCGGGAGGAGAACAGAAAAGCCTTGCTATCTGCTCCTCAAATATGCTTCAGATCTGAAGTCTTGAGTTCATCTCCAGAAGCAATAAAGACTCAATATACATCACTTATTAGAAAAATATAAGCCGTACCAAAGTTCGATGTTTAATTTTATAATGTTTCATCAAAATGCTAATTACTATATTGAAACGAAGAATCACTCCATAAGATGTTATAGAAGCGCTTATTTGTAAAAATGT